>JANWGL010004127.1:0-21962 GCA_025200755.1 Ceratobasidium sp. C01 | reverse complement strand
GATTTTGTATGCCAATCTTTTTTAGCCATCATTCTATTTGACTGGTTTTATGGCTAACTGTAATAGATTAACCTTTTGATAAGGATTCGTGAATCTCGCTTCTCCACGAATTCATTAGCTCCGACGCTGGCCGTCTCGAACCCCCCTTATGGTCTTAATTGGGCTTGAGTATTAGAACCTTTATTGAGATTGAACGCTACTTTAGCGGGGAAGTGGATACGGACATGGCGCATCACGCCGGACTGTCATTCGTACTTCCGATGTTGTGTCTTAAATGCAACTCTCCTCACTTCCTCGCGCCTTGGGAGTCTCGTGAAGTCTTCGGTTTGATTTTCCTCATCGCAGGTGTGTGTCTACCACTGATTGTGAGCCACTTGAGCCACCCCATCCATTACGTCACCAAACTGATTTTGTAATGTATGAGCCAGTATGTGTAATGCAACCATCACGCGGAGTCTCTTTAGTAATTCTCGTTTTGTTGTGCGTAGACTTTCGAAGGAGTAAATCTGCATAATCAGAATTGGAATACCGTTCGTCCTGCTGTAATTTCGGTTCGCTCAATTATATCGTAACTCAATAGAAGACACTCTTGGAAGGAGCGCGTTGCTTTACTAGAGGGGTCCGAAATCGTGCATCCGCATAAATAAATAATAAACTGAATGTGTGCCTATGTACACATGCATGTGGATTGAATGGGAAGACCGCGTGAGAGTGAAATTGGGTACCAATCGATGCAAGAGTAACCATAAACATGTGGAACGTATGATTCCAGATCACATTCGATAGCCCGATGGATGTGTTCAAAATTAATGCTTACTTAAACGACTAAGTTGTTCAGCTGGAGCGCGGACGAGCGTTCAGCTCCGCAAGATTTATATGAGTGGGGCTACTCACTGATGCTAGCACCGATGCTGCGTCTGGTCGATCATTTGGATCATGACTCCAACAACTTAGGAGAAGTTCCCACATCCTTCCTGATATCGCATCAGAAGGCGGTAGCTGCTTGGGGCGTTTCGGAGGTTTTTTCGAATCAATAGCGCGCAAAACGCGTACGGTAGCTTGCCAGTGAGAGTTTCCTGGACGGTGTTCAGAGGTTATATTGCTGATTTTTAGCATAGCAACTTACTAGCATTGTCTAGTAGGGGTGTATTAGGATCAAGCACATATATGAACCAATCTCGTAGACCTACCATTCCGAGTGCATATATGTCGGTTTCTATACTTCTCGTAACGGGAATGGGGGCATTTGCCTTTTTCCCTTGTTCCCCCTCTTCATCTGTTTCCCCCTCTTCCTCCTCTTCCCACTCTTCTTCTTGCGTTAGAAGTTCCGGAGCCTGATGGACACCTGTAAGTAAGCAGCTCTGACCTCTTTATGGTACTCACCATCCACCGCATCGTTCCTCCTCCATTTCGGGTCGTTACGGAAAATTGGAGGAGTGTGTCGGGCAGTATAGCATAGTCGAAGTCGGTGATCTTAACCGTACCTTCATCTGAGATCAGAACATTATCCTAGACAAGAACATATTGAAAATTCTAATTCTATTGTCTGGGTAGATGAACGTTGGGTATCGTACCGCTTTGAGATCGCCATGCACCTATGATTCTCTATTCAATAGCCTGTATCGACAACGCCTGAAGAAGCTACTCTCACCATTCCGAAATTATGCAAATATAATACCCCAGCAGCAAGTTGAATGCACTACAAGATGACCGTGAGGTAGTGGAAAAGAGTATTGGTGCCAGACGTACCAATGGATAACGCTCCACTTGCGGGTGCGCTGCAATGTAATGCCGAAGATTCCCCTTCTCCATCCAAGGAGATACCATACCCAGTTCATCTTGGAAGACTATGATGCCTAGAAGTTCTTGGATACTGGCGTGACGAAGTTGCGACCAAATATGCACCTCACGAACGGCGCGCTAAGATCATTGACTTCGTCGGCCGAATGAAAAAGAGGTGAAACAAAGGGAACGTACCTTCACACCTTTACTACCGTCTCTCTGCAGGATATGCAACCGAAGGGTTTTGACTGCAACGACAGTGCCGTTGGCCATTGTCATGCGCCGCACGTCTCCAGATCCCCCTGACGCAATCGCCGCAGAGCTCTGATTGACATCAATGGAAGATGTGAGATCTATACATCCGTGCTTTACAAGACATTCAAACATCTCTTGGGAAGACTAAGGTGGCATCATGAGCTAGGCCCCAGTGAGAAGTGTACGTGAATTACCATTGTGCATGTAACCATGTCAAACGATGGCGACTGATCGTCGGGCTCTTCCAAACTAAAAGTCTCAGGCTTTCAGGGCACGAATTAGCGCCCAGTGGTAAACCAAAGCCTTAGATATACCCACCAGTGTACGTCCCCAGAGGTCCCATTCAATCTCTCGTAACCGATCGCTGATCTCCTTGAATACCTCCTGTATCGCATCGTCTCTTGGAACGTAACGGTACCAACGATATTTTCCTCGTTTCCTTGCTAGAGCATCCCGATAAATTGCGCAGGGGCGCATACGGCGCATGCATTCCCAGATTACTGCAGCGTATAGGTAGGAGCTCGAATCTAGGAGGTGATAGTGTGGGTAACGTTTGGAAACAATGTCCGCCAAAGTTACTAGCTCATAAAGGCGAAGCGGCGAGTTGGCAGGGAATGAAAGCTCCTCGAGGAACTTGGAAGGCGTGAGTTGACACTCTTGAAGCAGTTTCTTGAGGTTTCCATCGTATGAGATATGGAACATGTCACTGGCCTTTTTCGTCTGAGATGATGACGCTAAGACCGTCTTGGAAGGCCTTTGGTTACTCTCGATGTTGCGATCGAGTATTAGATAGTTGATGGGCCCAGGTACGTCTATGTCTTCAACTCCGATCACTAGAAATTCGTGCTGCGCTGATTTGGTCTGCTTCCCATACCAAACAGATTTCACCAGAATCGATTCCATGGGTGTAGTCGGGTCATAGCTCTCAACGAGAATATCATAGAGCCGCTCTGGGGAATGTGTGAGGTGAGACCAGTTGCGGCTGTCGAGTAAGTCCAAGTTAGGTTTCTTGTCGAATCCTGGAGGAAAAATATCTAAAAGCCGGTTGAGAAAGTCCCTTCTCTGATTTGACGTCATTTGGAATTCGCTGAGCACCTGACAAGCATCTCGCCCATATGTAACCACAATCATCCAAACAATTATAACTTACTAGAACAGATCAATTAAACAGTCAAAGCGACAGGGCAGGGCTAGGATATCTGTGAAATTGCCACGAGCAGCAGGGCTCGTTTTATCTGCTAGAAGGAAATTACATGTAAGATTCCAGATGATAGGGGCGAATGCCACAGAAGGCACAAATGCCATGAACTCGGCAGCCTCACTCCAAATTGGGGCACACTAGTAAGTTACTAGTGTTTTGGATGCGACTGAGCACTGCCCTATGCATGCACTGGCACGTTATTCCCTCATGCTAAAGCTGCGTTCCTCTTTCTATCCATCGCAGATGTGACAATCTAAACGTGAGCATCTCGGATGTGGTGGTCACACTATGTGCAACACATTACATTCCGTCATACGATTGTGACATTGATGATGACAAATTATCCCATCGACCTAGTCACGGGATGTTCCCCCTAGCCATAGCAAATAGAGTTTAAACAAGCAAGGGGGGATAGGTCGACTGCTCGCAGACCGAGTCTTTCGTTTCAAACTTGGCACGGTTCTCTCGGAGTATTCAAAGCCGAAGCATGCAAATGCCTCGAACTTTATCACCCTCGCGGGGCCATGGGCGGGTGAACATACGTGACAGTTGGCCTAACTATTTCTTACGTCTGTAAGTGTTGTTGACTGTGGCCTCCTCACTCGTTCTTTTCGCGATGGTTTATTCCTGGCGTTGAAAAAGGGAGACATATCTCAGTATTCCTATTGCGCCATTTACTGTCTTCCGTCGCTGATACTTAAACTTCATTATGTTAGAGCATTGACTTCCTAATCCCCAGATTTTCTACTAACTGTTTATACCACTCGCCAAATTTCATATAGCCGCAGCACGGGCCTCACTGGTGCGCTTATAATACTCTCGACAGGACGTGCACTGGCGGCGATCACTTATTCCCAGCTTAGACAGGCCCGTTTCTCGGGGGGTTGCCGCCCCCACGGAGGAACGATAGTTGACTGCGAGGGACTGGGAGTCGGATGTTGCGATAAGAGATACTGGGAGTATTTCGACAGACCTTGCCGGGATCGACGGATTACGGGTACCATTGCGAGAGTGGGATATTGTCGAGCCAAGCGAGAAGGGGGACATGAGAGCGACTGGTATGTCATGCACGTTTTTATTGGACGTACCCTTGGATGGATGGTGCCTGGGGGTGACGATATTGGGGGCAAAACGGTGGAGATTATGAGAAGAGAAGGATGTTGATGCGAAAGCAAGCTGGATTTAGAAGAGGCCAATACATGGATTTTGCATTAACAAGACGCCCCATAGGAACTGCAGGGATGGCGACCGACCTTATACCCACCAGCCTGCTCGATAATCGAATACTGTTGTGCTTGACGCACCTCGCTTGCCAGAGAACCACGTCCAGCTCAGTCTTGTCTATTTAGACTCAAGTTATTCATCTCAAAACGAAACGCGCTCGGTTAGATATGTTACGGTTCATATTGAGGACAGACTTTGTGGTCTTTCCTCCCTCCGCCTTATTTTCATCAAATCGGTATTTTGGTTGGAATGGGATGCCGTCAAGGAATCTCGCGATCGGGTAGTATAACGAACATACCGTAAAATATCGATATCGCCGAGGCCATTGTGATGGTAGTTAACCACAGAGCTGTGAAGATAGACTTCGTATTCTTTTACATATGAATATAACTGGAACCATGATTCGAAGCATATGTATGCGCTTGGAATAACAAGTTCAACTAGATATATTCGCATGTGTACTTTATCCAGATTGTATTCAACCAAAAGTGGATGTTAGCTGTTATGTTAAGGATCCGTAATACAGTTAGCCATAAAACCGGTCAAATAGAATGCTGACCTAAAGGGATTTGCGTACAAAATCATAACGCTAATGTGTAATGTTATATGTAAGAGTGCGTTTAGTACTATAGAATCTCAGCTATCCAACGCATATAAGAACGTCCGTATAGCTGCCGAAACAAAAGAGATGTAAGTAAAACAAAGTCACAGGTACATCTGACCGGTTTAGTGGTCAAATGTCAGAACACCTTAGATTCCTGCAGTACTCCATATCTAGCCAAGTTATGGATTAGCTACCAGCTCAGTATGATAGCGCTACGTGAGTACTACTACTCATAGAAGTAGCAAGTTACTGGCTGGTCAGTTGCTGGAGAGGGGCTACATGCAAAACTGCAGGTAGCATATATGTATTTCCCCCTAGGTTGCACCTATATATTCCGCTTAGGAGTTCAGCCAGCTAGTCAGATGTGTAAAATGGTGCCTATTACGCTGCCTGAGATACTTTTTGAAGTGTATTGTGCAAATTAAAATTGTTTTCAGCCTCATCATGTCTGCATACAAGGAGCCCCTAAGTCCTTCTGTGGGCTTGCATATTCTGTTGGGAAGATTGTACAGGCCAATGCATACTTTAAACTGCTCTTTAAGGTCAAAATGACCTGTATACTATGTATCAAGTAGGTGCTGTGCCCGGGTGTTCAATCTAAACATGTTTGAAGTGGCTGAAATGTGACATTACGAGCACCCCACTACGGATTTTTCAGTACTCCACCAAACTGGTTGAAGTCCCTGGAGTAACAATAGAGGAGAGTTTACCCATAGATGCTCTAGATAAATTCCATTTATATGAATTATTTGACTGACAATTTGGTAGGTAGCCAATCAAGTAACCCCAGAGCGTTTGCCCTAGACTTCGCCGTATACACGAATTTAATCTTTCTAACCGCTCCTATTCAGCGCGACGGTTGATCCCAGATGATGGAAATGTACAACCAAGGCCAATGGATTCCATTAAGCCATAATTCACGAAATGTCGCGACATCTCCTCGTAAAAAACGGATATAGAAGACTGATAGGGTGGTGGAATCTGGTTTTAGGTAGCTCAAATAATGTAAGGTAAGTTCGGAGTCTGGGCGAATATATGTGACTATATGCGTGCCCAATTACATTCTAAGGTGAAATTCTTCCCAAATCCAGGTCAGGTGCGATTGCTTTAGGCAAAAAATCCCAACTACAGTCTCGCATCAGCTCTTCGGAGTCCTTGTCGGTGCCCTTAATCCATTGCTTTGTTATGCGCCGAGCATCCTACGAACCTTGGCACGTGTACTTTCCTAAATTTATTACGAAAAAGGCAGACCGCGTTGACTCGATCTGATTTCCGTGGTAAAGTGGCCATCCGAAGTGCGCGGCATGGTTATATGGGTGGTGGCGCTCAATAAGCGAACATTACACCGCCTTTGATCACGGGCACATCGAACCCAGCGTGGTTGCTGATCGAATCATAGCACTGCTAGAACTCATCGGACCGGTTTTCATATCTTTAAGGAAAGGGGTCTTTCTCACAATTAGAACGTTCGTAGTTTTGGTTGAATTGACCCAGGGCCTCTTGACGCATGACTTACGAATATGTGCAGATGGTTACTTTAGAGCACTTGGTCACGTTGAAAGGAGCTAGGGACAATGTAAAGCTCACTGTTAAAGAAAACATGCTCTACCGCGAGTAATAAGTGCTTAAGTCGGGGCGATGAGTGACGGTGGGCTAGGGAGTCATGTTAATGTATGATACGATGCGTGAAGCGCGTTTGATTTCATCCCTTTCCGATGAAACTCAGAATGAACACAAGTGCACATCGTTATCCCACAACGCCGGGCTCGGAATTGTCTTATTTTATGGAGGCAAGTTATACGCTAGCTCTGCATCGGCCGAATGAAGACAGAGCCAGAATGAGCTTATCCCGAGGGGTGGGACCCTGTGTCCTGTCCCTGTGCGAGCTCAGTCGGTCACGAACATGATCTAGTATTCACCAGCACAATCATGTCAAGTTGCGAATCCAAAGTCACTGTAGAAAGTTCCTCCGATGAGCTGCTCGACGACTGGTTAGACCAAACGTTCCTTTTAGCACCAGAAGAGACTGAAGATAGACATCTAATCAAACCCGGCACATGTAAGTGAGCATGGGATTTGAAGCAAACCTTTTTAATCTTTCTTCTTGTGTAGTAGAGCTCCGCGTTGCTTTCGGATTTTCGTTCTGGCAAAATGGCATTCCAGTAAATGTGCCAGCTAATATCAACGTAACTCGCCGAGGTGGCTTCTCCATGAGGGCCATAGCAGCCTCCCTGAACGGTTCAGGACGATACATTGCTCAGGCCGGATATGCCATTGAGGACTGGCTCATGTTGCATTGGATCTCCATGAAAATAGAAAATATCCAGTCGATACGAGTGGAGACGCATTCTCGATTTCGGGGTGGGTAAGCGTCTTGACACTATTCAACGCCGTACATGTTGTCTTATTCGTTCGTTTGTAGCCAGCCAAGCATTTGTGTCAACACAACAACGCATGCGTATTATTTGCTAATCCCGGAAGAGTTTTACCGGGGTATATGGAAAACTAGTCTCGCCTCTTGGGAAAAGAGGCACCCGGAGGCGGGTCGTCTGTGGCGCGGGCAAATTGATCCGACTCAGCCTCGCCCGAGCTGGTGGAAAGGGTTAGCATCTTGGAAGGTGCTACGAGAATGGCATCTTGAGTGGTATGGGTTCATTGAGGAGGGACTTGAAGAGCCACGCGCCGATGACGAAGATGAAGACGCGGAGGACGAAGAGGATGTGAAAGTCGAGGAAGTGAAAGAAGAGGACGAAATTTAACTGGAGTAGAACTCTGTTTCTCTTGCTGCACGGTTGTTTGATTTGTATAGGGATCACAGTATATGCAATCGATATTTCCTGGCTTGTGGGGCCATCCAGTAATTTGAAATGTTGAAAATCACACGAATCTTGTGATTGCCCACCATCATAATGCTAATTTTCTCGCTCTTATTTTGAGATTCGAGTTCTGCCGTGGGTCTGTTGACCGCGTAACGTCGTGAAGGTACGCACGTTCGCTTTCGTATTCGCTATGCTACAGCTCATCAATCTCGGTAGGACGCACGTCCTACATGCCACGCACTCAACGTTACCACACCTCTCATGATTCCTTAGCTTGGTCTCGCCTTCACATGAATACATCCTAGAAGCATCTCGCCCGCCGTTCCCTTGTTAATTGCAAGGATCCGTCGTTTAATATACAATACCACCTGGAGCAAGCAGATGTGGATGCCTGATAACCACATGGACAATATCTTAAGTGAGTATCTCTCTTGTCTCAGGCTTATGCTAGCGTGCTGATTCTTGTCATCAAGTGGTGTCTTCTTGTACCAGTGATGTCGTGACCCACGGTCATGACCCAGTCATGACCTTATGACCCTTATGACCCTTGACCCGGTCATAAGGTCACGGAGGTCAGCGCTTAAACGGCGCTTAAAATGTAATTACACAAACAATAAATACATTTACGCGGCAATGCTCGCGACACCTGAATCATCAACTGTTTCGTCGGACTGCATAGCTCCCATTACCTCCATCTCAATCTCTGAGTTCCTCTCACCCCCTTTCCAAAATATGCCCACAGATTGATGTGTTCCTGTAGCTCCGTTGGCTGAATTTCTAGCCTCGAATGAGAATAATTGTGAAATTGGGATGCGTGCGGGGCGGCCAAACGCGCCGCTGCAATGTTGCTTATTAAGAAACAACTTAGCGGGAACTAAATGATACTCACGGGCTATCGGGGGCGTCATCATAATCCAGCGTGGCGGCGTCGATCAGAGCCTGAAGGCCATCGCCAAATGAAGTCTCGCCTGCTGCACCGGGGGACAGCGCTGAGTCGTTTTGCTCGTATGCCAGGGCCGTCAGAGTCGCCTCGGTACTTAGGGTCGAGCTCGCCTCGTCGATCTTCCGTTTAAGCCGAGAGCGTGCCCATCCGAGCATTTCCTGCTCACGCTGAAGTGCACTTCTGAGGTACACGATTTTGCGTACCTTCTCAAGGCCAAGACGATTACGAGTCTTTGTGTGAACTAGACCCATCGCACTAAATAGCCGTTCGCAGCCGGCTGAGTTTGCAATAACACTTAAAATGCGAATAGCCAGCTTGACGATCCAGATCCGCCCTGACTCGAAATTGTTTGTATCAAGATGTCGCCAGATGTCTACCAAGTCAATATCGGCATCCTAAACTCAAAATATAGTGTAAGATAAATGCTCCTAATGAAGTAAGATTCATCGCACCAGTTCACGTGCCTCAGCGGCAGCAAGCCCCAAGTGCATTCGCTCATCTGAGAACTCGGCTTGTCGATTATAGTAGTCCACAACTGCGCGGCGTAAACCGTGCGGTGCGTGATCTGATGGCTGCCGAAATAAGCGAGCCCAAACACGTAGAGTGAGTGTAATGAAATCCGCCGGGTTGAAAGCGGAGTCCGATTTCTTGAATAGGTCGGCTCGTGTGTAAGGGTTGAAGAATACAGCGAGAATAAAAATATCTTGATCGCACCCAGCCCAGCGCTTCTCGATACTCTCGCATAAGCCTTGGCTGGCCTCTGCGTCGGCTGGCGGAAGGTTGCTGTAAATTTGGTAAAGGTTTGCCAAAGTCAGCAAAACGTGGTCAGGTCGCGTAGAGGAACCCTGCGTAATGTGCGCAGCAACCGTGAGTGGGCCTAAGTGTGAAACCACCCTAAAAGATGTTTTATTAAGCGCATATAGTGTGAAATAAATCAGAATTCCTACCGGGAAATAGCCGCCCAGAATTCCTCGTCATTCAGTGTGCGCAGTACCCCCAGGGTAACCTGCTTTGCGTTGCCTCGATCCCCACCGGCTTCAATTAATGTTTCTCGCTGGCTGACCGCGATTGCACGGAGAGGCCGCATACAATCAAGTAAACGCTTGAGCGAGTGATAAACCGAGGTCCATCGAGTTATGACAGCAAAGAGCAGCGCCAAGACTTTTCCGAGAGTGTGTATTTGCTCCTGGCGAAGGATTGCGAGCGCCCGACTGTGATTGTTGAACCATTTGACAATTTCGTGGGCCTTTTCAACCATCTGCATGTACGGGAGCTTCAATTTGAAGTAATCTCCCACAATCAGATTGGTCTGTAAGTGAATATGTGAGCGATTTTTATTTTTTAGAAGATAGAAACAAACCTGGTGTGCCCAGCAGTCTGGACATATAAGCCAGGGGTATGACTCGTAGGCTAGTCTGCGCGCCTTTCGAGCGTCGCTTCCAGCATCGGTACACCAACCAATCCACTCGACACCATACTTGCTTGCCGCATAATCCATATTAAGTTTCATTATTTCAACCAAATTCTCGCCATTTTTCCTTGAAGCACTAACGTCATGTAGCTGGAGCGTATGCACCTAGGTATTAGAAGTAGTTAGCTTTGATGCATACATCTTACAAGAGATAATACCTGGTTTTCAACCGTCATCATTACTCCAATAATGGGAGCCCGAGCTACATTCTTCCATCCATCACACTGACCCATAGCTAATTTTCCCCTGACTGCACGCTGTGCGGAGCTCTCTGCCTTCGCAACCTGATCATCGAGCACTCGACCAGAAAGAACTTGTCGACAAGGGAGCCGGGCACTCGGAACATATTTGGTAAAGAAGTTGCGGAATACCGGGTGATCGACAGCAGTGTGAGAGAACCCACATGCTGAGAAGAGATTGACAAGGTCTGCTTCAAATTCCTGCTGACGTTCTGGCGGGAAAGGCAAGCTTTGGGATGGTGGAGCAGGTGCCAATAGAACAGTCTCAGGTAGAAGTTGAGACTCGTTTATGGGAATTGAGGAGGCCGCTGGTGGCACGCTTTGGGATGTGCCAGAACCCGAGGTGTCAATACGAGGCTGAGGGAGCTTGTGTTTCCTACTTTGTAGCTCCTGAGCTGCTCGGTCCTTGAGATCCTGTGTGGCGTACGAGCACTTGTCGCGCAAATGCCTGAGCAAATTATCAGGCTTGCTAGAGATTGCTCGGGGCTTCCCCAGCACTTGTATAGCTGAATGTATCATGTAAGCTTCCCGTGCTCATGGTTATACATGATTTAAGTACTCTACCATCATCAAGCAGTGCCTTCTCATCGCGAGGCACATCAATCTCACGCCTTGAATGGGCAATTCGATCTTCTTCCTTGAGGGTCGCGATAATCGGCGCCAATTCGGCACTACACCATGCATTCTTGTAACTGCCGTTGAACTTTGAGTTGTCCGTGCTGAAAAAGTTCCAAACCCAGTGCATTGAAGGTATGTAAGGGTAAAGGTGGGTTGAGGGTGTATAAGATTTCAATTTCTAAAGCACATCCGCGACCTCCAGCGGTCGCTGCAGCCAAGCTGCACATATGCGGATTAGTTGGCTGACTCAGCGGCTGACCCTCGACCCCCGGCTGACCCTCGACCCCCGGCTGACCCAAGGTCATGACCCGGTCGCCGACCTGGGTCAAAGGTCATGGGGTCATGACCATGACCCAGTCACGACATCACTGGTTCTTGTGTAGGCTTTCGCTCGCCCACTCCCTCGACGCATTCAGCTTTCCTCGTTATCGTGCTGGTTCAATGGATCTTGTGGTCTGAGAGTTCTGATACACTGCTCGCCAAGCATCCGGTGTGAGGTATGTTTGCATTTTTCGCCAATTTATATGCTAATGTTTTTGACCAGTTATGAATTGGTCGACCAATAGACGCGACGGTCGTAATTTTGTACTCCCCGGGCTTAGATACTGCGCGAATCTTTCTGTCGTTCAACCGGAATCGACTACTCCGCCGATCTACAAACTGTTTGTTGGTCGAACGTGGGGATATGCCGTAAAGGTATGCATGCGGTTCCTTTCCCTTCACTGCTGGCTTATCTTTTCCGTAGGATAAAGTTCCCGCTCGATGGCTCTCGGCGTCCACTCCGGTGTTATACCCGCCGAACCTCCAGAATGGTCCCACCCTCGCTCAATTTCTAACTCTCAAATCCACACTCCAATTTCACTCCACTTCACCCGCGTAACGCCTTTTGTGATCCTATAGACCGGCCTCTCCTGGCTCCTTGGGCAACTCGATCGTTTATTCGATTGTCGCTCGAAGGATGGCTCCATGTACGTTAAGAAACTCCACGAGGGACTTCTGCATGAGTCGCTGGATTATTTAAAAATATATTGTAGCTCGCTGGGCATTCCTTCAGTTCAACTTGGCGAAAGGCCGTAGGACACGCCAGAGCTGTTTCGAGATCTTGAATCATTTCCGACCATTGTTGAGTATCCAAGCGGCTCATACCTCGAGACTGATTACCACAAAATATCCGATTGGAGATGTGGATGGAGGATCACAGATTGGACTTAACCACGCGCCCGAGTTACCGGTTACCACGCGGACTCAAGGGCCACGCCTGACTTGGCACGAGACTTTGCCGACGACCACATCGCGCGGCTCTTTCCCTCCCGTTGCGCACAGAACTCGCGCACGGTTCCCTTTCGTTTTCTTTTCCCGCCCACCCTCCGATCTCACACCTGCCTGAAGTCAGGCCTGGCCACCCGGCCCGCAAGTTCCCCTCGCTTCCCGGAGCCCCGGCATCCACATCGGTCGCGCCCCACCGGCGCGTCGGGTGTCCCCACACTAGTCGGAGCCTGACTTTATATTGTATGCTTGTTAGGCCTTTAATATCCGCACTCCCCGTGAGATTTGCCCTATACCCATCCGCGTGGAGGTCAAGCGTAAGCGTCGGTTAAGTTGCAAGGCTTTTTACTGTGGTGCTACTACACCAAAATTTGGTAAAAGCACAAAGTTCATTATCTCTGTCCTTTGTATAATTCTTCGACAGCAATGAGGACATCGACATTGTGTACGCTTGCGAGCCTCCATTGTATATCCAGTTTATCTCATGCCACTATCTACTCTCCAGTACATGGCGTGCCGTTTGAAATAGGATTAGTGACACAGGGGAGATGAATACCTCGTCATCAGGTGTCGGATGGAACACAAATACGTCCAGAACGCATCCAGCGAGGCCTGTTTGTCTCTTCTATAAGCGCCTAACCAGATAAGGATTAGGCTCGTTACACTGATAACACCACTCTTCCGCATGTATCAGCCCCTATTTCAGTATTTCAAACTATCCATGTGGCTTCCTCCTGGCGTCTCGAGCGAGCGCCGTGGCATGTGGTGATTTATACAAGATACCCCTCAACCCTCACGACCCCATCAGCATCCCCGCTGAAGAACCACATAGTCCGTTCAAACTCGTTGTAATCGGTGAGAAGCTCGTAGTTTTTTTTTCATTCTGGATGCTTACGAAGTCCCTGGCTAGGTTAAATTCGAGATGCCTTTAAATGGTTCAAGGTCTCCCGGGACTCGTCTGAAAGATATATTTCCCGCCGGATTCGATGAGGAATTCGGATCGGGTTCTTCAAGAAGCTGCCGTATCGGGAGCCATTTCTCGTCCAAACCAGAGCAACTCTATTATTCGCTCGTTGAGCGCTACGATCCCGCCACCCCCATGGAATCCATTATTGTCAAATCTGCTTGGTACGGAAAGCAGACCAAATCAGCGCAGCACGAATTCATTGTCGTCCAAGTTGAAGACATAGACGTACCTGGGCTCATCAACTATCTAATACTCGATCGCAACATCGATAGTAACCAAGGGCCTTCCAAGACGGTCTTAGCGTCATCATCTCAGACGATAAAGGCCAGTGACATGTTCCATATCTCATATAACGGAAACATCAAGAAACTACTTCAAGAGTGTCAACTCACCCCTTACAAGTTCCTCGAGGAGCTTTCATTCCCTGCCAACTCACCGCTTCGCCTTTATGAGCTAGTAACTTTGGCGGACATTGTTTCCAAACGTTACCCAAACTACGACCTCCTAGATTCGAGCTGCTACTTATTTGCTGCAGCAACATGGAAATGTATGCATCTTATGTGTCCGTCTGCTACCTATCGGGATACTCTTGCAAAGAAACGAGGAAAATGCGGTTGGTACCGTTACACACCAAGTGACTCTGTGACGCGGGAGATATCAAAAGAGATCGGCGATAGGTTACCAGAGATTGAGTGTAGCCTTTGGGAGCGTGCAATGGTGAGAATCTTGAAGTCTTAGAGCTGCTGCAGTACGCTTAAGAGTGCCCTGTAGAAGCGAAAAATTAGCAAAGACTTTCAGGAGCCTGAGTAGGGGCTCGTTTATCTAACCAGTTTGCAACCCTGTGTTCACGTGGGCAATTTATCTAGGGATCAGACGAACTCGTTTGATATGGTGACAAGCCAAATGGTAAGTACCACGTTAGTGATCGTAACTACAACGGCTTGTCTCATAATGAATTTCGTAGTCTACTCAGGAGATGTTTCAATGTCTCGTCAGGCACGGATGCACTGATCTTACATTATCTATCGATGCCAATCAGAGTTCCACAGTAATTGCGTCAGGGGGATTTGGAGACGTGCGACGCATGACGATGGCTGATGGCACTGTCGTTGCAATCAAAACTCTTCGATTGCATGTTTTACTGAAAGACAATCGAAAAGCCGTAAAAGTGGTTTACCTCCTCTCCTGAGGTCGTTCTACATAAGCTGATGGTAGTAATTTTCTTAGCGTACCTTTCGTGAGGTATATATGTGGTCAAGGCTTCGTCACGCCAACGTTCAAAAGTTGTTGGGCGTCATCATCTTCCAGGGTGAGGTGGGCATGGTGTCTCCTTGGATGGAGCAAGGAAACCTCCGGTATTACATTGAAGAGCACCCCAACGTGGAGCGGTATCCACTAGTATGCCCGCCATTGATACATGCTTCTTTCATCTCATGCTCTCTTTCAGTGCGTCCAGCTGGCTTTGGGCGTATCGTATCTGCATAGTGTCGGAATGGTAAGCTCGCCCTCTTCGACGTTTCAGAGAAGTAATTGACAGAGTGATCATAGGTCCATGGCGACCTCAAAGCTGTAAGTTTCTCAGTAGTCGCCTGTTACAGAGGTCGACATGTTTAAATACCCTTTTCCAGGATAACGTGTTGGTATCAGACGAAGGTACCCTCAAGATCAATGACTTTGACTATGCCATACTGTCTAATACACCGCTTCGATTCTCTGCAACCACCAGGGATGGGGGTGGAACAATGCGGTGGATGGTGAGCGCCAAGCAGCGGGCTTAGCTGCTTGTTCACGAGTGTTTGTTAGGCACCTGAACTTCTCGCGCCAGAGGAGGTAGGAGTAAAACGGTCACCGATTTCTGCCACGAAAACCAAAGAGACAGATATATATGCTCTCGGAATGGTATGTGAGTTTCACTCGCTCACGAACAAGCTGAACATTGATTATGTGTGCATTAGACTATGCTAGTAAGTCACCGTACCATTGACAGTCAATCTGCCCCCCCTAACACCATACAGGAAATCCTCACGGGCAAGTTGCCTTATGCCGAATACCAAAACGATGCAAGTGTTTTGAGAGCTGTGGACTCAAAAAGCCCTCCGCAACGTCCAAAGGAGTTACCTTTCAATGAGGGTAGAGCGGAACTTATGTGGGCACTTCTTCTAAAATGCTGGAAGCACAACCCATCCGATCGACCGCGTGTGATGTTGGTGCTGACACTAATGAGGCGCTCTTTGGGAGATCTCATGAGCGAAACGTCTCTTGGAGATTAGCAAAAGGGTGTAACTATCTCAGTCTGGGCCAGATTGTGGTTACGTTATCTGATAGATATTTAATTTCACTGCCTGCTGCTGCGTCGTGGGGCAGTGACTTAATTGATCACTTGAACTTTTAGGTATGAAGGCACATTAGCGAAACCCCTATTCGTTCTGGAGTCGCCTTTTGTTCCGAATCGCCAGCGAAGTGCGCTGACAAACACCCACGATCTTGAACACCAAGGAGTTCCGATAAGTGGAGTCCTTGCCGTGGCGCTGGAACGCCTTATCCTCGCGCTGGCCTTGCCAATCTGATCGCCGAGCGAATTGCTAAAATGGTAAACTCAGACGCCGGGGTGGGGAACCGGCAGCCACGTGAGAAATAGAGCTGGCTGGCATCCAAGTGGTCCGGTAAATATATCGCGCCTATCCTGTGATTCAAAAAGCAGAAAAGTTGGTTCTAGCCATTTCTGGACAGGTGGGACGCCGGCTTTGAGGCTAACCACGAGGCCGGCAACGAGCATATACGCGTGTTCTCCTTCTCTCACAAACGTTTCTATCAACCTGTACTTTTGGTTCTTGCATCTTCTTACGGCGTTGGAGCTGTGCATTAGGCCACGACAGACAGAGAAGGGAAGTAAACGAGGTGTTCAACCACAAATAGTCCGGAATGATCCGGGCGCAAGTCCAGGTAAGGTAGCAACGTGTCCTGTGTTTCTAACAGTGCCTGTTGCAACACATGGTTTATAATGCCTTCCTGAAACCTCGATCACTAAGCTATGCTCTCGTCGAGGGATCCAAGATGACGTCGCCCATGCTATAAATCCCAACGGTCTCAACCAGAACCTCGCGTCACTTTTAGCCTGATACTCAACCAACGGAACTTTTAACCCGCGATTCTTTCCATAAACGAACATGTCAATGAGTCTGTCAGTCTCAATGCGTATTCAGCCCCCTCGAGCACTGTGGACCCAGGAGCCCGGGGAAATCCGGGGCTCCCCCCCGGAAACGAGAATATCCGGGACTTAGGACATACCATTTGGGTAGGTCCACCCCCGGGTGACCCCGAGTCTCCGGGCTTACCCCCGGATTCGCTACATCCGGGGTTTGCTCTCAACCCCGGATTGCGTCGTATACTGGGCTTAACCCAGTCGGTTTGGGGGCTCGCCCCCGAGTTTCTCACAGACGGGGGTAAGTCCCGACCCCTGTGTTGCGCCGCATACGGGGTTTAGCCCCGCCAGCCTGGGGCTTACCCCCGGATTCCTTGCTTGCGGGGTTTACCCCCGGTTTCCGACCACCTAGCAATGCGGGGCTTAATCCCGTTAGTTTGGAGCTCAACCACGGATCTACCACTCACGGGGTTTACTCCCGTTTTGTGATATGTTGTATACGGGGGTTACCCCCGGATGTACCATCTGCGCCTGTGAATGAAATAAATGTACATTTCATAAACATAAAAAACAAATGAACGAGAAAGAAGGCGCTGAATACCACACAAAGATGGGGTACGCGAGCTCGGAGCTGTTGTCAATGACCCATCAGCGCATCTTGTCCTGTATGCGACCACCTGCACACTGAACGGTGTTCGCATCGACAAAGTAGTTGATAGGTTTCGGACTTGAAAGGGTAAGCATGCGGGCGTGGATGTGCTTAAGGAAAGGAGCTGCATATGGGGTAGATCTTTAAGAAGAATACCCTGTATCGTGTTGTATATGTGCGTACTCAGCTTCTTGTTAATAGGGAAGTCGAATCTTAAGATGTCTCTGGATGGAGTCCATTTTGTATCGGAAGGTGGATCATTAGTCTGAGGGTGATATTATGGTTAGATGTGGTAACAGTCACCTTATTTAGTTACCTCAACAAGATAACAGGCCTTAATGAGTGAATCCACTGATGCCCCAATAGCTGGATTTGAAGCTGTGCCAGCCCCCTTAATGGTTTCGGCGCCTGAATCAAAGTCAGTAGAGCAAGTAAAAAAATCCAGGAAACTCTTGTGCGCAGAGAGTCCTAGCCAAGGGTAAAGAATGCGCACACATAATCTCCTCCCAGATATAGTGAGATCGATATCTAGGGGTTCCTTATTTGCCATAGGAGAACTAGGGAGCATTGGCAAAGTAGAAATTGACTTACCAAGTAGTCTGGGGAAGTGTGAGGTGCTAGGTCGACTCAAGTAGACGAGCAAGCGCGGTGAGCCTTAATGGATTTGAGATATGAATAGCAACATATAATAGACCTCATACGCATAACATAAGATAATTTAGCTATGTATGGTACATAGACTTAGGACTATTGACTCACTGGCACCGTTCGAGGCACTTTTTTGATATATTATGCTTATGTTGAAGGTGTCGTCTGTGCATCCCTGTAGTGACCTTTCAATCGCACCCCTACTCATGGTAGATTCGGCGGTTTTGGGCTGTTTTAGGCGTAGAATTGACTGGAGGAACCATTGGAGCAGTGGCAGACGATGTAATATAAGTTAGTTAAATTTTCTAAGTCGCAGGTGCTTACATAAGCCTTCCTGCCATCAAGGCGGGACGTGTCCTTCTTCCTCCCGACCTCAACCACCACCACCGTCACACTATTCCCCAAATGTCTTCAAGTGTTAATAAAGTAAGTAATAGCATGTTATCTTGTCATCGCTGCTACATTTTCGTTGTGCTAAACAATGATCCCGCCCCGTATGCGCCACAAAACCAAATTCTTCTGCTCCCATCAAATCTCCCGTGCTCAGTTTCCCTCGCACATACACATCCTTAACCACTCGTAGAGTAAGTTTTGGTGCTTTCTCTATGTGCGTCACCCATTTGCCCGATCATTTTTCGTATAAACTATATCTCGTAGGTCCCACCTCCGCCGACATACCCAGCGCATCCAACCAGGTCCCAGCCACATCGATGCAAGCACATCAAGATTACTCAGCAATACAAGATCCAGGTACGTAACAGTGTTTTTGAGATCTTGCATGACATCAGTTGATCATTCCTAATGGTATTCAGTGTATGAAATTCTCGGGAACCGGTAAGTGAGTGTGCGCTTTGGTATACGTGCATCTAGTTCTAGCCACTCGGAAAGGGAACTTATCAGTCCCGTTTGCCTGTGCACTGTCATGTAAGTCCTATCATTTTATATTGTTCCATTATTAAATGATATGCACCTAGCCCAGCAGGAAATAGTTGCGCCAAGGGCCAAAGTTGACTCGTAAGTGCTTTAACCCCGCATATATATCATTTCTAATACATATGGCAGGTTTCTATTCTATTGCCTCATCCCTTATGTATTATTTCGTTTCTTTAACCTTCCGCATCCCGTTGTCCACCCTCCTCTCCCTTACCTAGCTGGACATAGCTGCAGTATTGGCGGAGTTTGCCCCAGTTTTCGTTGTTTCATTCTCTTTCCCTCAGCATTCAACTGGACTTAATACGGTACTTAGGCCTGGATTATCTCCAGCGCACGGTATATTGCACCATGTTATCCTGGACTCACTCCAGGCATTCACGGGGTTTACCCCTGGTCTCCGTATGTCTTATCCTGGAATTCCCTGTCTTCTCCTCCGTGTATTACTGCCATCGATCTAGACAAATTAAATTCAATTTATGTGCGTCAACTATGAGTCCAGGATCGACCGGGGTTTAGCCCCGAGATGAAAATGAAAGGTCGGGGCTAAGGTACGGAAAAAACGGGTGAGAGTCCAGTTTTACTAGCCAAAACGACTCCCGGAATTTGCCAAAAAACCTGGATTTACCTCCGTGTGAATCCTCGATGAAGTTCCTGGGGGTGAGCCGCGTATATTCCGGGAGACACCCCCGACTTTTGGCCCCCGGAGAACCCAGGACTGGGAGTTCCATAGTGGAGCGCAGAACAGCCGTGAGGAATGGCCAGGCGGAGGGACCCGGCCGGTGAGTCTTTTTTGTCGTGATAACATTTAATAAACTGAAGGGGTCGAATCGACAGAATAGAAGAACAAGGTCGCAATGGTTTTGCGGCACGGATGACGATTCTCAGGAATCGAGAAATCAACGCGAGGTTGCCAGCGGAAGCGAGGCCGAGGGCTCGAAAACTACGCCACAAATCCAGTTTTCGTTGCTAGTTCGGTCAACACACTCTCGCATCAAATCGACTAAGCCAACGCGTCACCCTGGGATGACGGTTCTTGCTGTGGAAAAATATGGCGAGGCGGAGATAATACGAGGAGGCTGCTTCCCATGTCGAGTAAGTCTGTATCATTCGACGCACCTCAAAGGTATTTGACCTTGTCCTTCACTCACTAGAATGGGAAAATTGCCGCGTCGTTTAGCGGGAGCGATGACGCATCAGGTCTACAGCCTGAGATGCCCGAGCCAATAAATCTAGCCACGCGAGCCCTGGGCCCTGCTCAGGGTACGGTTGACCATAGTTTGGAGCAACGATATGGGGAAGGCGACTCTCCAGGGTCATGGCTCTTGGCCGAGGCAACGGGACTGTCACATCGATCTCCAAGGCATGCGTCTCGAGCGTCCCAGTTGTCAAAGCTGATGGGTCGGGAGGTGCTAACGGGATTAGGCATGCTGGCGGGAGCACCGCAACGAGTACGATTGCGTGTTGCGTCTGAGATGCTCCCACGAAAGCAAACCACTGAACCACGGGTTAGACGAGCTTCTCACGTATAGCGGATATCTCAGTTCTCTCTCCTATCGAGCTTGTTCACCGTGAAGCATATTTCTCTTTGATTTGGATTGTTATGGACATTAGGGAACTGAGCCTCATTTCGCCATTTGTACCGTCAGATTTTTTACTGGGATTTTCGAAATTAAATGTACCCGGTGCCCGGGCAATGGCCAATGTTCTAGCTGTAGCTGCAGCGGAAGTCATTTGCCTTGCCAAATCAAGGTACTTTATTCTTGCTTGCTGCACGCTGTGACGCCAGGCGCTCGCAAAATCCATTCATTACGGTGGTCTTACCACAGGAAGGAGTTCGAAGAGACGACGCGAACGCCGAATTCCCGATAAACAGCTAGTTCAGATTGTGGTGGCGCTCCGCCAAATATTGCAGCTTCACCGTCATTCGAATGGCCGTGGTCCTTGGTGAGAAAATTGGACATGTCGAAGGTCGACAAAAGTTCATTCATATTTATTAATCGGTGGTTAGAATATCATTTGGGATACGGAATTTTACTTCAGAGTCGCAGTTTGAGTGAATCCCATACGGCTTGGATATTAAGCTGCTCTAGCCCGAAAGATAGAATTGACTATGCATACAGCCACCCATATCCTATCAAGCTCGATTTGATACTGGGTTATGGGCGAGGTATATCATTTACTAGGGCTATAGTTTTATTTAATTTGATCGATATGCTTGAGACCAATTAACGAAGGGTGGAGAAATAGTAGATGAGTAGATATGCCACCGCCTCTCTCTTAATCATGGCTTGTATACGTGAATGCTAAGGGGCTCGAATTAACGGAGTACTCAATGTGACCTCAATGCCCAATCCACGGGCTCGCCTTACACCTCTGATCGCCGAGCAAATTGCTAAAATAGTAAACTCAGATGTCAAGTTAGGAACTGGTAGCCACGTGGGAAACAGAACTCACTTGCGTCTATGCTATCCAGTTAGTATATCACAGCCACTCTTCTAATTCAAAGCCCGAGAATCGTCGGCTCTAACCTTCTGTTAAACAATGAGACACTGGCTGCGAGGCTAGCCATGAGACTGGTAACAAGGCTATATGCGTAGCCTCGCTCTCTTAAAAACGCGTCTTTCAACGTGCTCCTTTTTTTCTCTTGTATGTCCACTACAGTCCTAGCCCGATGCACTACGCAATAGCAGAAGAGCAGACGAATAATGAAGACCGAAAAGGGAGGCAACGAGGCGAACAGGTACAAAGGATTCGGAATAGTCTATGTGAAAGGCCAGGCGAGGTATCAACGTGTTCTTCGTTTCTCGGTTTTGCACTTTCACTGCGGGGAGAGGCAGATTCTGACGGTTGGCGAAATGCCCGAAAAATACACATTGTGCGGAGATCTTCGCGGGATTGTGCCCGAATTTAAACAAACGTAAAATACCAGAGTAATTAACCCGTTTGCGGACATCTTCGCGACATTGTGCGTGATATTGTTCACGGATATTCCGTCCCGGTATTATATGATCCCGTGTCGCTCCTGCCGCCACGCGCGTTCTTTCATTCACAATGTTTGACCAATTACCAATACAGTAAATGTTATATTGTATTGTCCTACTTGAGTAAGAGATAAATCGAGCCTGTATTTACAATGAGGAACGTGTAATCTCTTTCCCAGTCGCTAGCCTCCTTCTGCCCTACATCAGCAAAAAGGGGATT
>JANWGL010004121.1:0-14361 GCA_025200755.1 Ceratobasidium sp. C01 | reverse complement strand
ATACACTCCAGCTATACCTCTTTTGTCCTCGACCCTTCTGTTCAACACTCTTTCCATTCGACAACCATCAATGAACTGGAAAGGACAGCGACTGAACTCATCGAGGGTGAGAGCGCATTGCGACGTGCACTCGGCTCACTGTTCCGAGCCATGGACGTGGAAGCCGACGAAGACAGGCGACGGTTTGAGCAACCAAATAAAGGATCCTTGGTTAATGGCGTTGGCCAAAATGGTGTTCCAAAGCCGGAACCAAATGGGGACATCGAAGATGCAGAAGTGTCTGCTCGTGCTCTAATGTTACCCATTCATAGGCGGTTTATTACCCCACACCCGGTTCCCCTCCCCCCCATCTACGAGTCGAATATGCTCATCAGCCAAGAAACTCAAATCGAAACATTCGAAAAGAGTTTGGCATTCTTGCGCGAGCTCATGGACGACGGGATTGAATTTACCGAGAGGCTTGAAGAGATTCGGGAAGGCTTGGGGACCGAGCGGGCTATTCGCAAGGGCGTGTGGAAAGGTGTACGGTTACGGGCGTTACACGAGATGGAGGCTGAAAATAACGATTCCGTTGAGGAATAGACACTGTATCTTGCATATTTTATTTCTCTGTATGTTTCCTTGGTCTGCGCATTTGTTGAATCCTTAGTTGGGTTGAGTGAATGCATGGTAGCCTTGCGGTGGTCATGTGATGCTTATGTGATCAACCCCCGCACCCGACAATTCTTGACACGGTCTGCTTGACTTGAACCCCAAAAGCCCTCGCTAGCCACTTGATTGATACATTGCCCCAACCACACATCCACACAATGAACGGCGCCCAGGAGGTATCTCATGTTCCCACCAACGGCCATGGCGCCAATGGAATCTCTAATCAGGCAGGACCGAGCAATATTTACGCTTCTCCGGCGCCATCCTCGCCCACTGACGCATCTCGAGCCCCTCCGGTCTACCCAGCCCCTGAGCTCACAGCAGACCAAGTTAATCAAAGGTTTAACCAGTCTAACTCCTATTTTTTGCTGTGTAGTTGACCCCTTTGTTCCAGGCATGCAGAAATATCTGCTCACATATATCACACCGGATTCCAGCTTGGTCAATATGCGGACGTATCGTTGGTGAGTCCGACGTAAAACACGTATCCGAACGTGACTCTGACCCAGCTGGGCTGCGAAGCATGTTCACAATAGGCAATACCGGTTGCACGCATTGATACTATCCCGATCGCCATACTTGGCTCATTTGGTTTGTTCGAGTCTCGTCCATCAATTAGCTGTCTAACCCAGCAACTGTAGCTCGCCACGTCGCAGAACAATGTCATATTCATTAGGCTGGAGGACGAGCCCCATATCACAGAGGAGGTACGAGGCTATGATCTTTTGTGCCACCCATGACTCTAACTTTGACTCCACGCAAAGGCAATTGCAGTCGCGCTTGGCTATCTCTACTCGCCATACCAAGTCGGCCTCGTCAACCCTGGCAATGCTCGCTCCGTTGTCGCAGCAGCTTGTTTACTCGGCGGGATGCCAGAATTGGCCGACATCGCGTTTGATTGCTGCAGGGCGTCAATCTCTCCCAGCAATGTCGTTGACTGGGTCCAATTCCTCGAGTCAATGCCTCCAGGTCATCCTCCAGATGCGACGCCAGCGTACCCACAAGGGCAAACATCAGTTTTCGGTCCTTATTTGGCGCAATTCCGCGATTTAGTCTACGGCTATTTGATGATCACATTGCCAAGTGTGGTTCAGGCGTTTGCCGCCGGCGAGGAAGGGGGTGGCTGGGACGAGCTGCTCAGCATCTATTCGCAGCTTCCGTTTGACACGCTCAAACACGCTGTTGAATCGCCTGCGTTCCCTGCTGGTTTGTGCCGATCATTTGTGTTTTTGGTTCTTCAAGTCATTGATCGGGTATTTGTAGGCTCCGATCAAGTGCGATTCCGCTTTGCAAAGGCAGTCATTGCTCAGCGCAAGCAAGTTAATGCAGGCACCGAGGAAACAGTTGTATTGGCATTTGGGGGGTCAGAGAGCGGCAGTGCTGTGCACATTACTCGCAAGTCGAAAAAAAAGCAATTGTGGAAGGTCGGGGGACGGTAGATTGTGCATATCCTTCTATTCCCTTGTATGTATATGATGTTATTAGTGACTTGTGAATAGGCTTATCGCTGTGGGGGATGCTTGTGCTGGGCCGTAGATTCTTGATGAGGTTAGGTATTCAATAAGAGTGCTCCCTTGTCAACAAGACTGCAGCGCACAGGATGAGCACCGCAACAAGGACGATTTGTAGAGAGGCAGACGGAGGACACTTGCCAGGAACCGGCAAACTTTGAGTGCACAGCCCCCGTGTCCGAATCTGGCGTAAACTCTTTGGTCTGTTTACAAGTGAATCAGTTACTTCTTGGCCCAAACATTGAATCTCGATGCGCTGTTCCAACGGGATCCGCAAGTCGGACTACACGTAGTGCACTTTCATCAGCTCCGCACATATTTAAATCATGCAAAAAGAAGCGGAGGTCGATACAGCACTCAACATCTTCTCTCTTCCGGTTCATTTGGCGCTACACACATGTCATCTTCACAAATCAGCCCCACAGTCTCCAGCTCGTCTTCGACGTCGGGCAGCACCTCCAACGACCTCTACTGGACTTCTCACGACCCTCGGGACACCGCGATTATTGGGTATGAAGGCATACGTCCTGTCTTTTGGCGCCTGGTGTGTCTTTTCATTTTCTCGCTCATTCCCTGCAACGCAACTGACTGAAACCACGTCATAGGCCACGACAGTGGCGTATCATAACGCGACGCGGACAGTCATATTTAAGGGGACTGAACACTCTGAGCGTGAAGACGAGGTTGCCTGGTCAGTTTTGCTGTCGCTATGCCCGTCCGTGACACGTTGTCCAACACCCACACCGTTGTTGTTCTCTTAGGCTTGACTGGACATCAGTGAACCATCTTGGGCTCGCGACCATTGGCGATATGGAAGTCCCCATGTCCGAGCTCGTTCAGAGGGGTTCAACTTTCCGGTGAAGCTATATCTCCGTAAAATGAGCATTTTAAGACACTGAAACGGCTGATAGCGCTCGGAGTTTCACTATCCCTTCTGACGGAAGGGTGTTTGAATGGCGGAGGGACGAGATCTTCAACAGCATGTATGAGGTGGGTTCATTATCGCAGCCACCTCGTACAACTTAGTGATATCGTACCACCTTCCTTCAATAACCAGCTCTACAGCACGCACGGCACCCTGATGGCGAGCTTCGAACTTTACGATATCCCTCAAGCATCGAGCATTGGCACGCTTCATGGCGTCATGCGATACTGGTACAAGAACGACGATCACGTTGGTGGTTTTTGTGGTTTGAAAACTGGGATCATACTAACCACCTTACAGTTGATGCTCACCTCGATTATCTCGCTCGCGCTTATTCGATGGATTGCAATTCACGGTCCGTAAATCGTCCAGCTTATATTGGGCAAGTAATCAATAGTAGGATTTGCAGGGCAAGAACAAGGATAGAGCTAAGGAATGCTGTAGGATTAGAAGTAGTTTAATAGCGCCTGTACATATACTATGTAGCGTTAAGCCATATGTTTGTTCTCATATAGAATGAAGAGAGAAAGAAAAAGCAAGCATAGCATAGTGATAGAATCCAAAAGCTCCTAGACAAATAATCGGTAATTAAAGACCGGCGCGCTTACGACTAGCAGCGATCATATGATCAATACGGTCCTCGAGCGTCCAGTCACCATCGGGTAGGGAAGAATTGTAGGAAGAGGAATTGAACGAGTGTGCGGATTGCGCTCCTGACTGGGGTCGAAGAGAAGCACTGGGGTTCTGGGGGACGCCGGGGAGGATATTGAACTGTCCAGCCTCGGCGCTTTTGGCGAGACTGTCGATGAGTTGACCAATATCGCCCGCGTTGCTGAAGAAGACTCGGGTTTCGGGGCGGTTGGCCGGTGACGGTTTGGGGGGTTTAGACGAAGTGGATAATGTGCTACTCTTGGAGCCTGTTCGCTGGTGTTCTCTGAACCTGAGTTCGTGTGTCTCTGGCATCGAGAACTCTGATGCGCGGCTCATGCGGTTGTGGAACGAGAAAGAGTCTTCTCCATCGTAGTCTTCACCAGCGGCACGCAAACCATCGACCACAGACCTGCGGGCATGTTAGAGTCACACTTACCTAACGTACTTCTACATACTCACCAAATAAGTTGGCCATCGGACATTTCTAACACTTCCACAGCTGACCCCGTTGGCGCATGATCGTTCTGCGACGCTTCAGCGCTAGATGAAAGTTCCTGCTGTCCATTATTCTCCGCATACATCTCATACCTACATGAAACCAAAAAGATATACACATTCAACATTTTATTTGACCATCCAGTCCAAACCCAGACACACTCACAACGAATCGTAGTTAGACGTGTTTCCAAACGCCGATGTAGCTCGTGGGACCTGCAGAGATGGAGAAACTGTCCCGTCTAGGCCCGAAGGAAGCTGCGGAACGGGAGGAGACTGGTCTTTGGAGAAGCGCTTATTCGCCGGCGCGCGAGATGGGGGCGGAGTAGGTGCACGATCCTGCACAGACTTGTTCGAATGCACCGAGCCAGACCTACGCCGTTGTTTCGGTGTTGTAGGCCGACGCCCCTCTAAAGAACTCCGAGTCGGGGCAGACGGGAAGATGATCGTGCGGCGGATAATGCTTGCTTGCGGTGCGTTTTCATCAATGACTATCTGAGGCCCAGTCGACGGGGTGCGATTAGCCTGTGAGCTGAATGGCTTGAGCGATAACTGGCGCCCAAGGGCCACGCCACTGCTTCGTGCCGCCTTGGGCGTCGTGACTGACATAGCCCGCTCCAGAGTAGACGTAGGTGGAAGCGACGTAAACGTGCTTGATGCGTCCGTGGTGCTTGGGGTGATAGGAGACGGAACCTGTGTTAAAGCTGTAGACCTGGAAGACGTGGACTGGGATCGAACAAGAATGTCGTTGATCGCGGAACGGTCCAAACCAAGGTGAGACGCAGCATCATACAGCTGCCGAAGGGCCGCTTCGTCTACTTGTTGTGAGTGGGCTTGGGAGTGCGAAAAGGATTGAGAAAGCGATGGCGATTGAACGTGCAACTGGGGCTGGGTCTGTGGCTGGGGCTGCGACTGCGGGGGAATAGGGGTTTGTGAACCCAAATTCGCAGGTGCGGAAAGAGGAGGTGGACCAAGCGCGGTAACGGCATGCTGGAGACTCTCAGCGTTCGAACCAGCAACAGACAATGAGCTCGAGCTAAAGTTTTCCGGTGGCGGGATCGGTTCAGGGCGGAGCATTGCCGCTGGGATGTGCGGTGGGGGCGGAACGGCGACAATGCCCGCAGCGGGTTTTGCGTTGGGTCCGAGAGGGGATGGAGCCCGTAGGGATTTGTCTCGGGAATCCGTTGAGTCTTTGCGGCCTTTGCGAAGCCGAGCCATGAATCCTTTCAGACGGGGCTGAGCAGAGTTAGGCGTGCCGGGTGTACCAGGGGTATCAGGAGTAGATGGGAACGGTTCCTCCGACACAGGAGTTGTCACTGACGCCGTCCTAATAGTTGTAGGAAGCACAGGGGGTGTAGGAGGTTCGAACGACGGAATCTGGCGACCAACGGTGCTACTTTGCTCAGTCGCTGGAGGCGACGCTACTTCGATCACATACGGTGATACCTCGTCTCCAGTCGGGTTTGGCGTCCTCGTACGAAGGTTCCCCGTGAACTTTTTAATCCTCTGACTGAGCTTGGATACCTGAGGCGCTCTCTCTGGCGCAATACCACCCGTCGGCGTTGTTGTAACGGCAACTCCAGCCACACTCGTCGCGCCAGCTGTCGTCTGGTTCGTCGCGTTGACCGCAAACGCATCCACACTCGTAGTAGCCGAAACCAGCTGTGGACTCGAGATCTGGCGTGTGTTCACCTTCTTGAATCCTTTACGCCCATTTGTTCCCGAATCGGCCAAGCGTGGCGTCGAAGGGCTCTTGAGCGCCGCAGTTGCAGCCTTTGCTCGACGTTCCACTTCATCTAAAAGCATCTGTTTTTCCTCCTCGGGCGTCGGCGTCCCCTCTACTAACGGCATCGTAAATGCACGTAAACTCTGGCTACGTCCGGGTGGCTGTCGCGAATCTTTGACAGTGGCGTCCGAATCGCTTCCAAATAGCGCATCTGCAAGTGCCTTTTGACGAGGATCCTGCTCTGGGACGGGAGTATCGGGCGTTGGGGGTTCTGCGTCGGACGCATCTGGGGCTGGTGTAGTAGCCGGAGCAGTCGCAGGGGAGGGTGGGGTGGTGGTTGGGGGTGTAGATTGAGGCTCTTCGGATGAGGAGGCTGATTGAGGCTCGATTGGCTGAGGAGGGGGAGGAGGGGGCGGAGGTGTCGCTTGAGCCGGAGTAGACTCGATACTATCCATCACAGCGTGCAGGAGCGCATCCGCTCTCGTTGCATTGTCACTGGACGCCTTGGACATAGGCAATGCGACGAACGAGTTCGCACCCGAGTCGGTCGTCGGAGCGTGGATGGCGGGTGAGGGGGCGGGGGGTGGGCTCACAGCGCGGAATGGTTGGACTCCCTAAAGAAAATGGACGTTAGCAAAAATACACACCGGGATCATGCTCACTCACCTCGGGTTCGCTCGGGCTGGGAAGAGAGGTTACAGACTGCGACGCTGACGCCCGCCTCCTCTTCTGCCCCGACAAAGGCCTCACCGCAGGAACGGGAACCCGCTTCTTCACAGCAGCCAACACCAATTTCTCCTGAACTGCTGCCATATCCTGGGTCGTCAACCCCGCCAGCACTTCCCTAATATCGTCTGGTTCAGGTGCATGCTCCATCCCCAAATTCGTATCGAAAGCGCTTCGATGTTTTTTCCAAGGTGCACTGTCGCTGTCTATGAACACACTGACACCGCGTTTGTGCGCTGGCTTTCCCCCGAGCTGGTCTTCATCCCAAGAGTGGTAGCTAGAACCTGTGGAAGCGAGCGACGAGCGCGACGAATTAAGCATAGGCGACATCATGAGCGGGTTTTGGCGCATGCCAGTGGACGACCCCGAGGCGGAATGCAAATGACCCATGCGGGCGCCAGGTCCAGAGTCGGTAGCGAGCGACCCAGAACGGGAGTGGCCACGCTTGTGAGGATTTGGTGTAATGGAGCGCTGGATGGGCGTCGCCGTGCGACTAGGAGTACTGGTTCCGTTGCGAGGCGATCGAGTTGGTGTGGGAGAGCGTAGTGCTTGGGATTGGCGCGGGGGCGTCATAGGCTGGCCAAGGTCGCGAGATGGAGTAGTCGAGCGATGAATCGGCTCGTCGACGTCGACGATCACGTTCGTTGTTGCGCCATTCCATGAGCTGACGATATTCGCTAGACCCGAACTGCCGTTCATCGTAGGTGACTCGGGCAAGGCTGGAGACCGCGTGCCATTGGCTCCGTTCGCTGGACTATTCGAGTAATAGTCACTCGGCGTCTCTATATTGCTGCTCGCCCCGCTTGCTTGCCTAAAGTGGCTCTCCCTACCAGATGGCGCTGAGCCTGGACCAGCAAGAGACGCCATACGCGAAGGTGGAGTAGACACGGCAAACGAGACCGCCGTGGGAGACCATGCGTCCATCAAATTATTCGACGGCGTCCCGGCTCGTATTGCAGACTGATAGGCCGAGTCTACGAGCGGCGAGACAGGACGTCTGCGATCGGATAGCGCTGACTTGAGAGGCGTTTGCGTGGAGTCACTCGAAGAACCCCCGAGGTTGTCATAAGAATCTCCCGTGCTAATTTGGCGCGGACGTAGTCGCAAGGGAGTATTCGAAGTCGAACCACGTTTATTGAGGATGCTTTGCGGGAGCGCGCGCTCCGTACGACCAGGAGAGGACGTATAATCGGTTGGGGACAGTTGAGGTGTGGAGGTGCCACCAGTGTCGGTGTCGACAGCGGAGTCGCGCGGGGTGATGGGCCGGTGCATCCCAGGAATGTATCCCGGCAGCCTATTCACGGTGTCCGCCCGCTGCGTTGGCGAAGCTGTAGCAATACGGTTGTAGGGCATAGTGGCGGTCGATGTGCTGTCCACTGGTCCAGATTGGTCACTTGGCCACGCGACAGCCTCACCGTACCCGATTTGCCCCTCACCATGATGCGCGTGCTAGAGAGTGAATACTCAGTACGTGTACAATAACGCAACAGGGGAAGGCACAAGATGAACCAATGACGCACCGGTTCATCTTGATGTGGTTCAGGTTGGGGTCCCCCGGTGAGTGGGCCTGAACGCGGAGCTAAAATCTGTTCGTCCTCCTCGCCTTCCTCGTCAAACTCCTGTATCGCATCTTGCAGAGCGAGCGACGCGCGCTGAATCTGTGCAGGCGAAAGCTGCGAGTCGGACAAATAGGCATCGAATGAGAAGTCCTCGATGGGTACGGCGGGTAGTTGTACGGGCGCGCTTGGGGTTGACAACGTCGTCTTCCGAGGACCGACAACAGTAAGGTGAGTCGGCGGCGGGTCCGCATGACTGCGCGTCGCATTTCGAATATAACTCTGGTCTCTGAACCTCGCCGAGCCGAACATGTTATTACTGTGGCGCTTGGACGCAGGTGAGGCGGGTTCCGACGGGTGCTCGTTGGCAGTAGCAGTTGTATACCCCTCGCTGTCGCTCCCGCTCGTAGCGGTGGGGTCGATACTGTGCGCGCGAATTAGAGCGTCGATCATGATCTGCTCTTCCTCCTCTGTGACCTGGTTCACGTGTCCGCTGGCGCGTTGTTGGGCGAGACGTGAGCGAACGTCGTCGATCGAGAGCGGTTCACCGTTTTGACCGCGTAGGAGTGTGAACCTGCGTGAAAGACTAAGGGACGTGTCAACAGGGTTATCGACAGGCGTAGAATGAAATTACCCAGGAAGAATGAGGGAAGTGCGAAAGTCCGACGCGGGGGGAAGCGGGTCGAGTGTGGGTGGGGGAGTGGGGACGGGCGATGGCATAGTAGGGACAACAGGACCGACGTTGCGCTTCGTCGATGCGTCCGACTTGCTTCTGCAACGTAAAACAGGAAAACACAAATGAGCAACTGTCCCCAGCTCGTGGTCGGGTTGCGTGCTCACCGGACTCGGAAGCGATGCATCGTGGTTTGGGTCTGTCCACTTCCGTCTCAGGGCTAGAACAGGCAAGAGTAATTCAATCTGATCCAAGTCTGATTTACAGAGCGCTGGTCCCTTGACTTGCCACGGCTGTCTGGATGTGGGTTGCGGCCGACTTGAAAACTAGAATTTGCAGTGAAGAAGACAAGTAAGGACACGAGGCAAATCATAACATTCCGTGCTAAGGCAACAAGCGCCGCTCATTAGATACATTAGATCAAAACAAAGGGTATTCCTAGAGTATCCTTAGTTAATCCTCATCCGCATCAAGGTCGTCGTCTCCCTCGGCCAGGTTTTCCATCATGTACCTGGCGCCCAAGTTTGTTCGTCAGCATGTGAATAGCCAGAGCCTGAACTTTACTTACTCGACTTCATCTCTCAACTCGCTGCAGTAGCGGTCTACAAGGCTGTTAGTGCTGCCTTACCGTGCCGAATAAGTTACTTACCGAGTGGCAAATCACTTGCGTCCTTCCCAAACGGCATTTCGATCTGCGAGAGAGTTAGCCTTGCAGGGCCAAGTTTGCTTGAAGGAAACTTACTTCGTTTGCAATTCCTTCGATCCCCATCAGAGTATACGCGACAAGGGTCACAATCGGGATTGTACGCTATTCACGCGTCGCTCAGTCAACTGAGCACCGGAACAAGTGCACAATTCTTACCCAGCCCAGGTCACCAATGAGCGTAAAGGGCAACGAGAACAAGTACAAGCTAACACACTGCTTCAAATGGATGCTGTCTATTTGACCTTGTCAGCTTAATTTCAGTTTCCTCATAAAGTGAACTCACAAGAAACGGGGATAGGTGTATTCGACACGCGCTCCATCGCGGTAAGCTGGTCGATCATGCTCTGGATCCTATACAAGTCCATTAGATCAAGATTTCAAACTCCGTCAAAAGCGAAGTCATACAGCGAGTTCATTGCGTTTACGCCTGCGAAACCCTTGTCAAACTAGTATACATCAAGTAAATAAGCAGACTCACCAGCTGGTCCTATAGCAGCCAGGACACCAGAGCGCTGGAACTTGTGAATGAGCCTCATCAACTCGTGAGCGATACTAAAGCCCAACCATCCGCTCAGCACCATGGCACAAAGCATCACTGAAACTGGGCTCACATCAAAGGCAGCGGCAACGGTTTCCTCGTATCATAGGGCCTAAATTCCACGATTCTCCGGTCATCTCTCAACAATGGATCTCTCTCCGGGTCGATCGCTGCCCCCTTCGAACCCATAAACGAGATTTTATGCGGGCTACGAGGTACAGAGCCGGCCACAAGTGTTGCCTCCATGTCTGCGGTAGTCGATAGTCTTCGGGTGTGACCTCCATTTGCGGGAACGCTAATGGCTCCAGAGCCGGATGAGCCCATCGTAGAGTAGTCCCTGTTCCCATGTTTGCCGCGTTTGTCGAAGCCACGATTGTCGAAACGCGAAAAGTCGGGCGGAAGAAGACCATTAAAATCCTCGTAGTTACTTCCTTCCTCGCTGTTTCATTCCGATCCATATTCAGTACAGCCGCACGTCCATTGTATGAAGGGAAAGGCCCACCTCCTCAAGTGATGTTTGACAGCAACCACAAACGCGATCATAAGCTTCAAAGCACGCTCCTTCTCCATATGCAGCGATGCGGCCGTGATCACGGGATTCTTGATGCTGCTGCTGGGCTCGTACGTCTTCCCCCGGATCTTCATAAACGCGCTGGGTTGTTTTGCATGGGCGTCCTCAGAGGGGAGGGGAAGGTTGGCATTGACCCAAACAAGGCGAGCCAGGTTGCGGACGTTGGACATCATGGTGCCAAAGTCTTTACGGCCTTCATAGTACCTATCGTAGCTCGTTCTGTGGAGTAAAATGAGCAAGAGAGGAACAACTGCATATGGAGTTGTACAAACCCATTACTAGTAGGCAAGGTCGCGTTAGCAGTTTGTTTGATTAGTCGGCCGAAACCGTTACTCACCGGAACACAAGAATAAGACCCACGACGACTGAGAGCAATGGTACAACCTAAAACAGAGCTCAACCTTAGGGGGGCAGGTCCAAGCTAGTGGCGGGGCCTTACGTTGTTAGTAAGCCTCCAGTTGTGTCCGTAACTGCAGAGACAGTCAGCTTGATTCCTCAGCACCTTAGTGACGATGGACATACACTTGCACCATGGTCGCGACAAACGACGCAAACAACGTAACCGTCAGCACCGGGCCCAAAATACGCAGCGTAACGCTCCCATCCAGCCTAGCAGACAACTTGTGTTAGCTAGCGCCCGTTGTTAATGAAAGTGGCGCACCTAAATACATCAACGAGCCATGTATAGTAGCTAAGCTCGGGGTCGTGTGAGCATCCCCGAAAGTTAGCCAGAAATAAATACACACCGCATGCGCCGTCGATGATGCTCGAGGTCGGGCCCACCCCGAATGATCTTTTTCATCGAGCTGAGAGCAGACGGCATCTTTGCTAATGGCGGACGACAACAAGCAAAGGTATAGTAACTTTTTGGTCTCGCTTCGGTTGACCCCAGGTTTGCCCTGATTACGATAGTATTTGAAGCGATATCGTTCAGCCACCGAACCTATACGGCAAGATCGTAATGCGGTTTGCAATCACGATTACAATGGTGTAATGCCGGAGTGTAATCGTGTGGAATCAGCGCGACTGAGACCGGGCGCTTGTTGGTCAGCACTGTGAAGTAGTCTTATTCGTTCGCAGCCCCATCATCCGCACCACCACCCCCGCCAGTCCCCGTCCCAGGCGCAGCCCCCACATACACATGTCGAACAACCCAGGTGGAAGTCTGTAAGTCTCATTTCACGGCTCAGCGCTCGTCTTTCATCGCCACTCACCTGCTCCTCCCTCTCACAGTACGAAAAAGATCCGCATTACGGGTATGCTCTGTCTATTCTAATATCGCCTCCATGCTTATCCCTTGTCTTAGTCGTTGCGGCTGATGGTCTCGCGAAGCGCGAAGTCTTTCGTCTTCCGGACCCATTCGCGGTGATCACTGTCGATACCGAGCAGACCCACACGACCAGCGTTATCAAAAAGACCCTCAACCCGTACTGGAATGAGAACTTCGATGTGTATGTACTCTCACTAATTTTCGTTCTTTTTTTTTTGCTGACGGTACGTAACCCGCAGGACCGTTAAGGATTCGTCAGTGGTAGCCATTCAGGTCTTTGATCAGCGCAAGTTCAAGCGTCGCGATCAAGGCTTCCTCGGTGTTGTCAATATCCGCGTCAGCGAGATTATTGACTTGGAATTAGGTGGCCATGGTGAGTGCCTCCCCTGTGCTCGGGCATGTCCCCCACGTGCTGATTTGTACCTTCTAGAAATGCTCACACTAGAACTTAAAAAGTCGAACGATAACCTCGTAGTGCACGGAAAACTCATTGTATACGTCTCCACTAACACTAGCTCGCCGATCACCAATCCTGGACCCACTCACGTCCCAGGTGTGACCAACCAGCTCTCGGCCCTGACGCTCCACCCAGGTCCTTCGAACCCCTCAATCGCACATAGCTCCAGTCCCTCTACCGGCGCCCCGCCTGAAAGCAACAATTCAATGATCGCGATGCCTACTCCCAACCCAGCTCCCGCACCCGAGCCTATTCGTCCTCAGCCGAACAATCTCGCATCGCCTCAAGCGACAGTAAACCCGCTGAACCCCGTCGCGCCCGCTCAGCCTAATTTTAGCGCGACGGAGGATAACCAAGGCCCGCTTCCGGCAGGGTGGGAGCGTCGCCAGGACCATCTCGGACGCACGTACTATGTCGACCACAACACGCGCTCGACCACGTGGAACCGTCCCTCGCACAGCACAGAGGCCCAGAACAACGAAAATCGCCAAGAGACGGACGGCGCGCGCGATCGCCACAATCGTCGTATCCTAGCAGACGACTTGCTTGAGGCTCAAGCACCTGGAATTAACACTCCGTCTGCGGGCGGCGCGCTTAATGCGGGCTCAGGCGCTGCCACTCCTGCTGCGGCCGCCGCGACACCCGCTGTTCTCAATACCTCTGCTCAGACAACTGCCGGGACTGGACAACTGCCATCTGGGTGGGAGGAGCGCCACACGCCTGAAGGCCGCCCTTACTATGTCGACCATAACACTCGCACGACCACTTGGGTCGACCCGCGCAGGCAGACTCTTGTGCGCGTGCTCGGGCCCAACGGGAACAACCTTACGCTCCAGAACACGACCGTGTCTCAACTCGGGCCGCTTCCGTCTGGATGGGAGATGCGTCTTACTTCGACCGCGCGTGTGTACTTCGTGGATCACAACACCAAGACTACGACATGGGACGACCCTCGTCTGCCGTCAACTCTCGATGCCGGCGTGCCGCAGTACAAGCGTGACTTCAGGCGCAAGTTGATCTACTTCCGCTCGCAGCCCGCGCTGCGCGCACAGCCTGGTAACTGCCAGATCAAAGTCCGACGTAACCACATCTTCGAGGACAGCTATGCAGAGATCATGCGCCAGACACCAAACGACTTGAAGAAGAGGCTTATGATCAAGTTCGACGGCGAGGACGGTTTGGATTATGGTGGACTGTCTCGAGAGTTCTTCTTCCTGCTTTCGCACGAGATGTTCAACCCCTTCTACTGTCTCTTCGAATACTCCGCACACGACAACTACACGCTGCAGATCAACCCGGCTAGCGGTGTCAATCCCGAGCACTTGAACTATTTCAAGTTCATTGGGCGCTGTCTCGGACTCGGTATTTTCCACCGTCGGTTCTTGGACGCGTACTTTATTGTTAGTTTCTACAAGATGATTCTCAAGAAGAAGATCACGCTAGCCGATCTGGAGAGCGTGGACGCGGAGCTGCATCGCGGCATGACATGGATGCTGTGCGTGGATCGCGTCTTTTGGCATGCGAGCTGCGGTCGAGGCTAACCTGTCACATTTTGTTCGTAGTGAAAACGACATTACGGACATTATTGACGAGACCTTCACGACCGTCGAGGAACGTTTCGGCGAGCTCGTCACTATCGAGCTGAAGCCGGGTGGAGCGGATATCGAAGTGACGGAAGATAATAAGAAGGATTATGTTGAGTATGTCGTTTAAGCTGTGCTTTTCACCGTTCTTCCCGGTCGTTCTGATGTGACCTTTTGCGTAGAGCTGTGATTGAGTACCGTATCCAGAAGCGTGTGAAGGAGCAGTTTGACGCCTTTATGGCCGGGTTCAGCGAGCTTATTCCGCAGGAGCTCATTAACGTATTTGACGAGCGCGAGCTTGAGGTAGGTTGCGTCATTTCAC
>JANWGL010004119.1:21034-38321 GCA_025200755.1 Ceratobasidium sp. C01 | reverse complement strand
TTTTTTTTGCTGATGGAGGGAAGGCCGGGGGCCGGGGGGTAGGAGAAGCCAAAAGGAGATACTGGCCGAGAAGGAATAGGGGGAATCGTGGCCGGGGGGATACCAAAGGTATCGAGGCGGGGTAGACCCACCTCCAAATGTCCCAAGATCGCGTGGATGTCGACCTGCGGCATATTTCCCTTCATCTGTTCCATAAAGGTATCCTCGGCCTGCTGACGCATCTTATCCGTACTCGCCCTAAGCTCGAGAGCTTCAATCGCAGCCCGGCGCGCCTGCTCGCGAATCGCCAACTGCACCGAGGCGAATAATTGGTACAGCTTGGAACGCTCGAGGTCGGCGTTCGCCCGAATGTAGGAGGCTTTGGCGAGGGCCACCTGAACCCCGGCATCCGTGACCGCAGTGTGGTTTCGCACCATCTCAACTGTCCCGGGGACACGATTAGAGCCGGGATTAGGTACGGGGGACTCCGAAACATCGTTCGACTCGGATGCGTCCACTTGCGTGAGCCGAGCTCCCGGGTTTGGCGTGGGGAATGGTTGGTGCATGAACGAGGTTCGATCCAGGCTGCTCCCGCTCATGGTTGACTTTGAGCGGCGCACGGGTAGGCTCACGATTACGCGGCCACTTGACTGCATGGGCACGTTTGCGACTGAGCGGGAACCACTCGACTGAGCGGGCCCGTTTGCGACTGAACGGGAACTATTCGACGGTGGGGGTGGAGGCGGGGGCGCGGGTTGGTTCGAAACCGAGCGAGGAATACTTGGCTGCTTGCCATTGCTAGCGGGCTGCTTGCCGGTGCTGGCGCCGGTGCCGGTGCCGGTGCCGGTGCTGGTGCCGGTGCCGGCGCCAGCGCGCAGAGCAGCGACGCGGTCAATAACGAACGTATGATTCCGGACCCTAGTAAAAATCCTATTAGTAATGTTATTTTACAAGTTTGACGACGAACCGGTTGTAAGCCATCGCAAACCATCCACCAAGCCCACCGAACGCCCAAGCCACCATATCTTGTATCGTTAGCCCAGCAGGGGGTTCAAAGCGGGGGTTGTTTATGGCGCGCGTGAGGCGCTCGAGGATTGCGGGCAACGTTTCGAGCTGTTTGGGGGAGAACGAATAGATGATGAGGCAGAAGATTTCCATCATGCCGGCCCACTTTCGCACGATCGTACCTACAGCTCGTTGCGAACGGAACTCGACAGTAGAGAGCTAGTTAACCATGCGTGAGTAACGTGTCGTTTATCATATGTCTACTCACGTGTTTCCACTCCGCCGGGAGGTTCTCAGGATGCTTGGGTGAAGCGCTCATCGCAAGCAAGCAGCGACTATCTGGTACGTCCGGGCCAACCAAGTATCGTATTAGTCCGTTCATTTCCCAGTTACCCCACGTCATGCCATGCCGGTCTGAGGACAACTCCAAATCTTTTGCTGCTGGCGGGATGGTCATAGGATCAGTTTCTAAGCACGCCCACGGATCGGCGCGGTGAGAGTTCTTAGCCATGCTAGACTGCGACAAGGGCTTTACAAATATGAAGTTATGTGATTGTTTGCTCGAGGGCGCGGGAGTAAAGGCTTGTGCGCTTGAGACGCTAACGGCACCAGAGCCTTCAGAGCGAGGGCCGGCCAAGTGTTGACGACTGAGGGTAGGCTGAGGCTGAGGCCGAGGCTGGGGCTGGGGCTGGGGCTGGGGCTGGGGCTGGGGCTGGGGCTGGGGCTGAGGCTGAGGCTGAGGCTGAGGCTGAGGCCGAGGCTGAGGCTCGTGTGGCAGAGACTCGGCGTGAGTAGGAGACGTCAAGTCAGGCAGAGACAGAGACATTGGCGCTGGCTGATCAAAAGTACCTTGCGCAACCGTCGTAAGGCCCTGCTGGTCCAAAGGTGGTCCCAAGCCGGTGCCAAAAGACGGTGCCAAAGCATTGAAGGATTGTATGAAAGCCGTGGGAGTAGCTGGATGAAACGTAGACTGATGAGGAACTTCCAAAGCGCCCGGCATTTGATTCCCAGGCTGCGCGGCATTTGCAGCAAACACCTGCTGCTCAAAACCAGAGTATGGATCCCCATGCAACTGCCCAGAAGGTTGACGTCGCGAGACCGAATCCCAAAACGGGGCATACTGGGAGAGAGAAGAATTTGAAGCCTATTTGTTGATTAGTAAATGCCATAATTTTAGCAAGAGATAACGCACATAATTCATACTCGTAGATGCTTCGCTGCCCGGGTGAGGGGTCAGTGCCTCTGCAAATATATAAGTTTACTAACTCATGTTGTAAAAACCAGTACTTACGGTGTTTACTCGCGCGTGGGCTGTCGGGTGTTGAACGAGAGGAAGCCATAGAATCAGTGCCCTCCACTAGCATAGGCATAGGGTTTTGGGCAGTATTTTCAGTCCCTGGGGCGCCGCACTGCTGCGAAGCAGTTCTGATTGTCAGCTCAGTACCTCGAGACAAGGTGTTCACATACCATATTGGGGGACCAGTAGCCTGCGTTCACCATCATGGCCCACATCGCTGCTGCGCTTTCGTTAAGTTGTCTGAGCCAAAAATTAGTAAAGTAAATCGTACTGCCTGGGGGTGCACGGGTACTTACTGTTGTTGAGGCATAGTGAAGTTGTCGAGGAGGTCGAGACGTTCAAGAGCGGATAGTGGTACGTTATCCCAGAGAAGTGATTCGAATGAACGCTTGCGAGATATTCGCATGTTGAATGAGGTCGATCGCCTTAGTGGCATCTTATAATGGCCCGTCGGGTGTGCGCTGTCGTTGTCTGCAGGCTTGAGGCTAAGTCACGTGCTGCCCCCCAGATACCTCTTTGACACAAAAACCTAATCGTTGGACACCCAACAAGTGCATGTAGAGAGCATTGAGAGCCTCGATGAGCGCTCAGTAAGTCTAAAGCAAACGGCGTTCAATCTTACCTGCCACTGAGTCGGTATCACAACTCATGCAAAGGCACGTTATCGAGATTAAGAGCATTGCCCCGTGTTCCCAAAGAAGTGCCGCGCTGTGCGATCAATACACCCACACACAGATGACCATATCCGTGCGCACAGAGGGAGTCCCGATTGGGACATTTTGCGCAACAGCTGGACGAGCGCGGCACGCTCCGCAAATGCAAATGTCTAAGTCAGTTTGGGAAGTCCATGCTCACGGTTCATAAATACCATGTTGAGCCAAAGATGATTCCCACCGCCCCAATCCTGGTTCTCACTCGATCGACTATGTCAAAGCGCAAAGTTGTTGCCGGCGGCTACGAGGAATCGAGCGACGACTTCCAACCAGACCTGGGAGGGAGTCCCGAGCGAGCCCCAAAGCGGCCCCCATACGCACCGCCCCGCCTCACTACTGCCTCTAAGTCGGGGGTAGGTGCGTTTCAGCTCCCGGGAGGGTCTAGCTTGTCTCGTGTTTCCCTTCCTCCGAGCCGACATGTGTCCTTATCCTCGAACTCGTCGAGGTGCCCAACTCCAGTGGCCGAGGACGTAACCAATGCGGGAAACACGCGAGTCACTTCAGTGCGTTGGCTCAGCCCTACGCGTAGCACATCGTTACGCGTACTTACAATCTCATCGTAGGTCTACGCGTTACATGTGGTAACCGTGGCTCAACTAAGCACTGATGACCTACGCGTAGATTGTGAGCCTGATTGTGTCACCCCAGGCTGCTCTTTAGCAGTCCAATATTCCTTGCTGTCGCTCAGCTGTGTATTTAGGGATACTATATATTAGTTCTCATGTCTGTTCAACCTAGTTTCAGGTGCTAAATCATGTGATTTAAGTTCTACGCGTAGACCAAGAGCACATTTCTAGCCCCTGATTGTACTGGTTTTATACCTTCCTGTGATTGGATTTGGCCAGACTTTGGTACGTGACTACTTCTATTATATACAAGACCCTTCAATAACTTACGCTGGACCCAGGGTGTCTCTATCCATGGCGCGTAATGATTTACATTTTCTACAACTACTAAAGACTTGAGATGTACATACCAAAAACTGTATATTGCCTATCTGAATACACCAGCAGGATGCCCTGATTTCTGCGGTTTTTATGAGCTATTACTCACCCATCTGTGGTTGGTTCTGCAGTTACTGATTCTGCTGGTATCACACTACAGTTAGGGAGAGGTCTTAAGTCTACATATATGCACACTTACTTATAGTGATAGGTGTAATATATCCACACTTAATTGTAGATACATGTATGTGAGATAGGCTCCTTTGATTCCATGCATTGTCCTCCTAAATAATCTTTACGCGTTGATGAATCAACGCGTAGATGTTCCTACGCGTTGATGTACCTACGCGTTGATATACCCAACGCGTAGATGTACTTATACATAGGGTCTATGTGTTGAAGACATGTATGGGGGTCTCACATTATGTCTATGCATGACCTCTCCCCTCCTCTCAATGTACCCCCACATGGTCTTAAGCATGTGCGGAAATGTCTGTAGGCTTCTTGAATGAGGACTACAGGGCGTGGAAGTGCACGCAAGGCAAAATGCATGACCCCAAAACCCATCACAAACGTGTGGGTAAGAGCTCATTAAATGCGTATAATTCCATGCTCCCAGAATATGTCATTACACGTGTCATAATAAATTTGTACGACATAGAAAAGGGGGAGAAACCGCTGAGAAATAAGCTGTGAGTATCGTCCCCATGTATATGACCTATGGGACATTAATTGGTGGACTCTAAAGTAGCGATTCCCTACTATACAGTATGTAGAACAGTGATACGAACTTTGAAAGCAATCCAATCAGCAGGTACAAAGATATGACAGGGGGATTCTCACCATTTACCCCTATCCACCCCTGCCATCACTTCATTAGGAATAAAATACAGGAATGTAGATTGAATGTTTACATGAGATTCAGAATGCTTTGAAACCTAGTTCCACCCAGGATCTCATTAATACCTAGCCTACATTCACATGTATTGTCATGTTCTAGGTAAGCTATGAACACATAACTGGTGCAGACAACTTGGTGAGTTGAAGCAATAGCACCCGCTAGATACCTAGCTACTAAGAAGCGAACTAGGGTAATAAACTATTCTGAATCGACTCCACACATTATCTTTCTACAAGTCCATCTCCATAGTGAAGTTTTCCCACTTCAGTTGACATCTAAGCCCCTAATCAACAATATATCTCTCACTTTACCCCCCTCCCGTGCTCCAATTGGCCTGAGATTTTATCCATTGAATGTCGCACCATATGCGTACCTGAATATGTCAAGGGAGCAGTATTTGCACGGTGGGAATCGTTAGCGCATGTGGCGCTGTTTAGGGGCAAACACCCCTTGTAGCAAAGATTCCCCTCTCAGGAGTGAAGTTCTATTATGTAGATAGAATGAAAGGTATATTCTGAGAGCTGTGAATTTCCTGCATTTAATGAGCTACTTAACTTTACATTGTGATGGGATTAGGGGACCATCAATTTCACAGACACAACCCCCTGCGTTGCGTGTATATGCTTACGCTCACAAGATGCAGAGCCCCTATAACCCGCGTAAACATGACAGTATATAGGAGCACATTGAGGCTAGATATGTGCACGTTTCCGGCTCAATCCAATGATTGGAAGGTACAATAATGAGTAAAGATGGGTCAAACAGGTATCTTTCCAACTACGCGTACAGGTAAGATAGCAACTACTAGTTATAGGTGCTCTGAAGCACCAATAGATGCATAAACCTATAAGATGCATACCCTGTGAGAAAATTGGTAAAGGTTAGCTGGGTATATTATCAACGCGTAGGTCATCAACGCGTAGACAAATGGTGAACGTATAAGGTGTGATAGTGGAAATCATAAACCACAAATCTCACCACAAAAAACAGGGAAGTAGCTTGTTAAATACGCAAAAATCGTGGCTGCCCGGTGATGTATTCAGATATGTGATATTCAAAACATTGTACATACATAGCGATGGTTTACTGTCTGGGGATGTTGAAAATGACTACGCGCAGCAGATAAAGGCACTTTGAGCCCAGCGTAAGCACTCCAGTCTCTATCAATATAACAGCGCTAGCTCTATGCCAAAAATCGGCCAAATCTGATCATGGGAAGCTGCCAAAACAAGGGGGCCAGATGCTAAAAACATTGCTTTTGACCTACGCGTAGAAGAAAGATCACATGATTAAATGCCTTGGAACAGCCAGAAAAGGCGTGGGATAATTGTATATAGTGTGTATATACAGAAAGTAACAATGCAGTAAGAGTATTGAATGGCCAATGCCTGGCCGGTGGTGCCCCAATCTGGCTCACAATCTACGCGTAGGTCATCGACGCATAGTTGAGCCACGGTTACCACATGTAACGCGTAGACCTACGATGAGATTGTAAGTACGCGTAACGATGAGCTACGCGTAGGGCTGAGCCAACGCGCTGAAACAGTTGAACACGCCCAAGTCCCAAACAGGTGAGTCTTAAAATAGTGTATTCATCAATATTCATCTCACCTTGTCCGTAATGGGGGAACTAGGACCAGATCCAATCCAAAAGAGGAGCGCGGCGGATCTCCCGTCTCAGACCTCCAAGTTGGCGGCTCCGGCCGAGGCATCCAAGGCTAACCTAGGTAAGCGCGCAAAGTAGCAATTTACCTAATACTCACCCCCTTTCCTCTAGAGTTCCACAAGGCTAGCAGCGGGCGCTCGACTCTTGCGTTGGAGCGCCAGATCAACGAGCTGACCGAGACCTTCGAAGAATACAAGTGCGCAAGCGAAGCTCGTCAAACGTCCAGCGAGGGAACGCTCGTGCGTATCCTCGAGGCGATTCATCGCCTGGATTCTGCTGGCTCGGGTTCCCCTATGTCTCGAGCACCGACTCCTTTTTTCGCAACTGCCTCGAACCCAGCCGACGCGAGACCGCTTTTATCCAACCCAGCAGCAACCCCCGAACTAATCACACTAGTCTCCAAGGTCGTATCTGAGACTCGAAGCCGTGTAGGCAAGAAAAAGGGCGGCGCAGACGATAACAGTTGCAAGGTATGTTTTCCCCCCACTAATATCATACTCGCCGTGACACTTAAGGATTTACAGGAGCACGCGCGTAACACTTTCTATCGAATGCTAGGGATTACAGCTGCATCGGACATTCGGCCATACTTTGAAGACGAGTACGGCGAACCCGACACACTCCCCACGCAGTTCGTCGACCCAGATACGAAGTATTGCCGGCCGTATCCGCACTGGAAGTCGCCCCTTATAAAGCAGGTGGCGTGGATCCCAACTTATATCCTTCGGTTTAGATCGACAATCCCAAACGATCAGAGCGAACTGTCGACCATGCTCCGGAACCTGACCGACGAGCAAGTCCTAGTTCTACTCAACGATGGTCCGTTTAAATCGGCGTGCGCCGCCTGGCGCAATGCGAAGAAGACGGACTTGGAGATCGAAGCGATGCGGACCAGCGCGCGGAGGTACCAGCGATGCGACCGGGTAAGTTTCGTATATCAACATTTTTACATTAGACTAACGTGGTTCTATGGCATACATAGAAAGCTGCTGTACGGACGACGTATCTTCGGACAATCCCCTCCCTTCAGGGGCCGGAGTGGGAGTATTTAGCACAGCCTGGTTACTTGTCCCAGGACGAGAGCGATGGAGAGGGGGGATTCATCACTAAGCGGCCGGAACATCGAGCGCGATGGGTAAGTACCCTCGCTCTGTTATGTCTCACATACTCAAACCCATCTCTGCAGGAAACAAACCTATACGAAGCTATGCACGTTGCCGAGCGCGAGAAGGCAAAGGCCAGGCCAGGCCTCTGTCCTCGTCCCCCTCCGGTTAGAGTCAAACTCGTTAGGCGCCCAATCCCTCACCTCGAACGCGGTACGGGTAGCGGTAAGGCTACGATCCGTATTGCCGTATGCGGCATTAGCAAGTCCTGGCGCGAGTCAAACCGCGACGAATTCCAGAAGAGCGTCCCTTTCCTCGACATGAAGGCGGTAACTAAGCCGGATATTGACTCTTTCCTTAACAAGTACCCAATGCCAGAGCTCGGCGGCAGCGAGAGCGTCAAAGACGAGCCCAAGACAGACCACGAGGCGAGCGACTCCGAACTTTGGGCATTTGGCACTCAGGTAGAAGACCAGCTGGGCGAGGGAGAGGTATACGGCACGAACTATGGGATGGCCCAGGAGGATGGCGCGACGGGTGAAGCATACGCTCACAGCCCGAAGGTGCTTACGGACTGTTCGGACGTCAGGCATGCAAGTAAGTCTATATATTAGTTTGTATACACAATAGCTAACTTACTCCCAGCGCACGTCATAATTGATCCATTGCTGCTGCCCAAAGCTGCATCGAAGAACAACGATTGCTTGGGAGCCGAGACGGCTCCACCGTCGACCGTGAGCCAAGGTAAATATAAATTTACCCATCAAATTGATGTAATACTTACGGCGCGAATAGACGTATCCGGCCCTCCCCTCCCCGCTCTCAACTTCCGTATGCCGCCGCCGCCTGCTGATAACCCAATCGCTTCCATCAACGATCAGACCCCTGTCGACGAGGCGCCGGTCAAGGGTACGGGCAGGAAGGGAAAAAAGGCGACGACCCTGGAGGGCTCCGCGAGCATGGACGAGGCACCTGTGGCTTCGGTCCCGAAGCGGCGCGGGCGACCTCCTGGCTCAAAGAATAAGCCCAAGAAGGCGTAGGGCGTAAGATCTTGCTTTTGATACGATTCTAATGTGGCATCCCAGCTTGCTTTCTTGTACATGTATTTGCTTCAGACCTGACGAACAGTATTTTTGCTGCGTGCGCGCAATACAATATCATTTTGATCCTACCACGTTATATGCGTAACACTACTTTGTTATATGCGTGACAGAAGCTTGAGCCATGAACGGAAGCCGAATCACTCGTCTTCATTGGCGTCTCGCTCTGGGCTGATGCTATCTAGAGCAACTGCAACCCAGTACCTCCCATACGACATCGGCACATCGAATAAGGCAAAAGTGCCCGAGAAGCGTGTGGCGGAGATCGCACTTAGCTCTCCGAGTTCGCCATGTTGCCAACTCGATGCTCCCAAATGGCCTGCCCTGTAAATTCCAATTTAGTCATTGGCTTGAAGCACTTGCACGAATAATTCATTTACCATGCATCCCAAGGGAAGTGGGGCTCGATCCTGGGTAACTGGAAAGCGCGGATCAGAGCACATACGGCGCGCATGTTTGCCGCCCCTGTGAGTTCAATAGATAAGATGCGTTCGATGCGAACGGGGTTGCGCCCATCAATATAAGCGTAGCAATATCCTTTCCCGCTTGTGTGTTGGTACGCGCCGTGACGGATACCATTATACTCCACATAGCTGTGATTCCGGACCATACCGACCGGAGCTAGGTAATGGTTTAAAACCATACCCGGGCCAAATATACCAGCATCCGGCCATCGGTCTCTGCAGAATTGAAGCACCATGTCGTATATACCGAGGTCCTCGAGGTCGATTATACGAGACTGTGCTGATAACCGGGTCGGATCTAAGAAGGCCGTACGTAAACCTAAAGAGCCCCTTGCTGAGACTGAACACACCTGGGATCCCGTAAAGGCGCGTATATGCGCTCTGACATTGTGCGATAAACGCCATTAAGGTCCCTCGCTGCTGCGCATGTTCCGCTCCGCCCTGAAGCGCTGCAAGAAGATCTTGGATCACACTATCGTCAGCCTCCGTACGATTCGGTAGCGAACGCATAATATTGATCTCAAAACGTACAGATTAGTACGAATAGCGCGTCGTGTAATAAGAAATATGGCCTACAAGGTTTTGAATCGTTGTATGATTCCACCAGCCTCTCATCAGCGTACCCTCCAAAACCCCTCCGCTCTTCCCGTTGTGATTTATCCGCGACACGATACCGTTCGCACGTTCCATACCCCAAACGTGTGTATTGTAGACTGACCCAGACTTGAGCATCGATTCTTCTAGGTGCATCGCATAATGAAAGTTAGGCGACAGTTGGACGTTGTTTTTAACATAATCAACACAAAGCGACTCTAATAAACGCTGCGCGAATCCAATCTCTGCCGGCGAGATTGAGCGTTTATCGATGGTGTTCACGGCTAGGCAAAAGCGTAAGATTTGTCGGTAATGGAAGCGCAGATTTCGGGATGGAAAGCAATCCTCCAAGGTAGGGCAAGCGCGTGGCTCTCCAATCGATTCATAATATTTTTTCCGCTGTTGGTGTAACAGTTTGGCGCGATTGGCCTGGTGCTTGAAACCGGGAGATTTACGAGCCCCGCGAGGGACGTAACCTGGACCGATTGCATCGCCATCGCGTAGGGCAAGAAATAGGGGGATGTACAGAATTCTAGAGGTTAGCTTCCACTGGTCTGCTTTGATAGACGTCTGAGTCTGTCCTAGCTAAGAATATAAGTGTCACGTCAGTTTACGAATGCTCGCGCGTTCATGTGGCTCGCAAATAAGGGGATATATGCGTATTAACGCACACACATCTACAAATACTCAAAGACCCCCCGGTGTATGCACACACCTTGGGAGGCAACCGTTGGTAATTCTTTGGCATCCACATCGAATCTAAGCAATCATTGAAGAGCGTTTGGGGATCTTGATCGTTCGCGTGTTGCTTATTGAGGACCCCGGGGCCAACTAACACCTGTTTAACTATCCAGTTCATCGCTCCCAGATAAAGTAGATGCATCGCATCTAGTGGGGATGAGGTTGAGGTTTGCCAGCCAGGAATGCGATGGAGTTCGGTGAAGCGATTTCCAGTCACGTTGAACAATTCCCTTCGCTCTTCGGGCGAACGCAGGGACTTCCACCTGTATACATTATTGCGCTCCTGCTGCGGGTCTCGAAATACGAATCCTGTTGGTTAGAGATGTTAGAAGTGACGGAGATACTGGTGGACTACGTACCTTCGCGCCTGAAGCCGAATGGTACTGAAATTGAAGACATACGGGTATGGCAGTAAAGACAGAAATTCAACTCGGACTTGACGCCAGCGCCCCCGCCCATTTTGATGCGCGCAATCAAGTCGGCGATTTGTTGTGTGAGCTCGCCATGTACCAATTCCTCTTCGTACACAGGGGGATCGCCTCGGCGGACAATCATGCGGACACCTATTTTAAGTACTTAATCTATGTTGCAGTTGGACCCGGTTCAAGCGCGCACCTTGTTTGAGTTGTAATAGCTCGTTGATTAAGGGCTCTAACATTTGGTCAAGTCCATACCCATCCGGCTCGTTGGGCCCGGGCATAATAATGCACAATGAGATGTTTTCCCGTAGAAAGCGCATATGCCTTGGGAGGTTGTTGATCGCGAGATAACAAGCACCAACGGAGTAATTCCCTTCTTTTGTAGCTTGAAACCTAGGAGGGTCTTCAGCGTTAGGCAGACACTATATGCAAACCACGGCTACTTGCCAATCGGTATTTAATGAGAACGAAATCCCAAGCGGTAAACTCACAAACCGGATTGGCGGGTCAAGTACGCTTTCATCAACCACGTCATCTGTGGCTGGATCCACATGTCGCTCAAGCCCTGCCAACGTTGACCTCCAGCCCCACCCTTCAGATATGTCGCCGATTGGTTTATCTACATCCATATTACGCATCCATTCCTCGCTCGTCATTGGCGCCGAGAGCCCCTGATCGCCATTGCCATTTCGCCAGTTTTGCATGAGCTCAGCGTTCCCGGGAAGATTCAGCATGTGTCGGAGCCAGGCAATAGGCGAAGCAAAAGGATAAGTCATATGAGAGACTCGTCGCCGTCCCCCAGATGCGAGTTTACGTAGTGTAAACAGCGTTCCCCCACAGTCCTCGTTAAGACATATTTCGTTGTCGGTTGTAGCAATATACTCGGACGTGTACCGCCGCCGACAGATTGGACAAAGCGTGAAGGTAGTGATAATATTACTAGCATTGACCCCAAGGCGGTTCTCAACGGTGCCAATTGTCTGCGCCATTTGAGCGATGTCCTCTGGGCCGACGTTTGGATTAGCTGCGATAGTGCGACGAGCTGCCCTGAGCTGATGCTTAAGTGCTCGGTGAGTTGCCCCGTAGACAGCTTTTTGAATAAATGCATCGATATATGCGTTACGGATGAGATCGTGCTCTTGGAACGCTGCCCAGAGTGCCTCGGGATTCCCTCCGTCGTCCGGATCCTCTTCGAGCGGCGGATCGAGCTCTTCTAGTTCAAGTTGAAAACGGGGTGGGGCGGCTTCAGGTGCCTGGTCCTCATCATCTGGTAACCCAAAATTCTCGTTATACAGCGCATTCGGGTCGGCCTCGTCCAGTTCAATATCGCCCTCGTTGGCACCAAACAAATAGCGGTGATCATGGCGCTCGTTAGGTAGGTCATCCAGCAACTGATTGAAGGGATACTCGTGCTCCGATTCCATATCAATGCCAGCCATCCCGTAGAAGTCGTCCGGTTCGTCTTCTTCATCTGGTTCGCGGTCAGACATATGCAAATCTGGTGATATATTAACGCGCGGCGGACTAGACATGCGCGCTTGGTGCTCGAGTGCGTCATCCACTTCGCCATTACTAGCTGAGGGAGTAGATTGTACTGGGGGAGTCGGACTAGATGGGAAGGATGACTGGTCCGGACTATCAAGGCGATTGATTTCGCCAGCTGACTGACTCCCAGATGCGCCAGAGGGGAGCTGCCGCGGGTATCGAGTTCGATGATCATCAATTGTACGTGCCTTCTGCTTGACTTTGCCACAACATTTTCCACAATGACAATACGCAGGAAGTTGGTTCTTGTGGTGCTATGAAAAGTTGTTAGAAGTCTTGCTAACATAATTAGGTATATGCTGCCTACTTGTCGAGGTCTATCTACGACTAATTCGATATCTTCAGACCCATTCTGCATTACACGAACACTATAGGAAAGTGCGCAATAGTATTGGGACTGGTTTATAGATTCGCAGTGGGAGTTTCTAGACGGGTTTTGATTGCGGGTACAATCAGCGGCTTTATCAGAAACGAACAGAGAGCCGCGTGTTCATTGCTTAGAATGGTCTTATGTTCGCGCTTAAATGTGTATTCAAACTCCTTGAATGGGTCACGAAAATGTATTTGATAACCGGCTCGCAAGTTATCCTGCAATATATACTAGAGTAATTTTGGTTCCGCGTTACCAGCCGCCTCCGCTCCGCGCAATAGACGATAAACACGCATTATTACCCGAAATCTAGCACTTTTATTCGCCTACGAGTTCCTGTGTACGTGATTCCAGACTACTAAACAAGCCATTATACGAATATAAACAACACCAGTCATCTGCAGATACAATAAGAGTACTGCCATACCGCATATAACCACGCATATATGAGAGCCATATTCACATATTCACATAACCATACGCCTCGACCCCGAATGCGCAAGCTCACTGGAGAACCGCAGGCCGGGTCGATAAAACACTACTCCGCCTGCGTTTCATCTGCTGAGCAGCCTTGATCTGCTGGACCCATCGCACAGCCTCTTCAGAGTTGTCCGCAACGTACGTGTACACTTTGGACGCCTACACCCGCACTGCATTAGCCCAAGCGCAAGCTACAAATGCCAGGCAGAAACTCACCGTCTGAACGATAAAACTCTTCTCGCCCTTCACTTCCACGCTCTGCACCGTCTGGCTCGTGACAGGATCCAAATCCAACTCGCCCTCGACTGTGGGCGTCGCACTCGTGCTCGTGCTTGCGGTGGGTATGCTGGAAATAGATTGTTGCTTCCATCGTGCCAATGATCGGCCTCGACTGTGGAGACTCCCAGAAGTCGAAGCCGGTGGTGTCTTGGTCTTTGGTGAGCTCGAGAACGTCAGTTCGGACTTGAGGACCACCCTGTCTCGCTGCTCCTTGACGCACAACAGCCGTGGGGTATCCGTAAGCACGAGGATGCGGCGCTTTGACGGGAGGACAGCAGTAAGCCGATGACGAGGCCTCGATAAGATACTGCTCATGAACACCACTTTCTCGCCGGGCGCCAATGCAGACGACCTAAACCCAAAAATTAACAGCCTGGTCACCGGCGAGTTTCAATCAATACTCACACTCTCTCCGAGTCCCCACCCAAGCCCATAACAGCAAGCGCAATCCGCAATCCCTCCACCTCCCCACCTACAACCGGCATCCGTTCCCCACTTCCCGCACGCGCTGCCCCAATTGCAGACCCTAGGGGACTACCTTCGGACGAGCTTGTCGTACCTGCCCCAGAGACCGTCGACGAATGCGAAGCACGCAGCGGATCCATCCGCGCACGCTGATCCGTCATATTCTGCAACTCGGGAACAAGGTCGTCATCCTCCACCGCAATCTCGTTGTCCGCGTTAGACATCCCTGGGGACAAAATCACGGGCAGGGTCGGTGGTATCGACGGGCGTGATCGATGTTCAATACGCTGGGGCTCCGTATGCAGTGTCTCCGCAATCACGGGTGTAGATTCAACGACTCGCCCCGCTCCATTCGGCTCTCCAATCCTCTGGTCGGGCGCCACATCCTCGGTCGTCGGAATCGGCACAGTCGACACATCCCCTCCAAACTTGTAGTCCTGGAACATAGAGCTCCCACCCTGCACCGCGCGCGGCGTCACTCCATCACTCGCCGGACCAACTCCATTATATCCCACACCGTCCGCGCCGACACTTCCATATCCCCCCATCCCGTAAGCTCGCATTCCAGAATAAGGCATTCCGGCCTGGTATCCTTCAGAACCTGGGTATCCTCCAATTCCCTCTCCTTCTTCATCTGCGCCAACCATCCGATCCCAGACTTCGCCCACATCGTCTTCGTCCGAGTCAAATTCCATCGGAGGTTCGGGTGGCGGTGGGCCCATAACGGGACCTGACTCCATCGGTGGCGCAGGGCTCGTCCAAATTTCATCCCAAAACGTCTCTACCAAGAACGGATGGGCACGAATGGTGTCCATCTTCGGCCGTGCAGCGGGTTCGAGCACCTTTGAGAAAGATGGATCAATATTGTTCACGAGGCAAAACCAGCCCAAGACGCTCACCAAAATCTGGCCAACAAGCTCTGCAGCGCTAGAATCAAACCCTTCTGGTATCACATACTCTAACCGCTTGACCTGCTCAAGCGTAAGGTATTCCGACCCTCCCTTGAACGGCGGTCGCCCCGCGAGCATCTGGAAAATTATACACCCAATCGCCCATATATCCGAACTGCCACCAATCACATCAACATCCCAACCAGTAAAGCAATCAGACCAGACTCACCATCTACTCGTAACGTTGTGAATCAACAGCTCGGGGCTAACATACTCCGCCGTGCCTACAAACGAGCTTGCCCTCTGATCCGGCACGTCCCCCACGCCATTCATCTCTCCCTCCCCACTCTCAACCCTTGCGCTTCCGAAATCCGTGATCCTAACCCTAAACTCCTCGTCCAGCAAGATGTTCTCAGGTTTAAGATCCCTAAACAATTAGCACCAACATCAGCCCTGGTCCCTTTGTACTGCTTCTAATGAGAAGGCAACTCACCGGTGCACAACGCCCATGCCATGCATCCACCCCACCGCATCCACAATCTGTGCAGTATAATACTTCGCGCCTTCAGATGTCAAAGACCCCAAGCTCTTGATCCGCGCCAGGAGCTCTCCGTTTGGCACGAGGTCCAGCACAAAGTCTATTGGAACGGCCGAGTTGATCGAGGGAAGACGAGCGAATACGTCATGCCGTACGTTCCGGGAGAAAAAAACAGACACCAGGGTCAGCAACGCGGCATGTGAGATGAAATAGAGGAGAGGTTCGACGAGACGTAAAGAACGTGTAAATGAAGGGTGTGAACACAAACGGCAAGGAGATCTGAATGCCCGAAAACGGACAAGGCAAGGCGAGAGAAGAGTATGTGTATGACGAAAGATCGACGCCCCCGCGCAGGATGCCGGGAATAAATTCATCTCGATCCACGCATGTTACTACCAAATTGTGTTCCACCCCCCGATACTACTCTCGCTCCACAACCGGAATAAAAACTTAAACTCACATAAACTCATAGGGTCGTGGAATGTCCAGTGCAGCTTCACGATACCCGGGTGGCCCCGGTGTTGGTTACCAGTGCCAAGTAGTGCCAACGCAGTCTTTTCCACATTGGCATACTTAACCTAGGGGGAGGACGAGCATCCGAGTTCCACGTCAGCTATCTGTGCGGTAAGAAAAATAATACACGTACCTTGCCCTTATTAATCAAGTATTGTTTATCAGATACTTTCACAGCAAAGACCTTTCCATCGGCTCCAGCGCCCCCTCCTCCAATGCCAGCTAACCCGCCCATTACGCCAGCTCCACTAGAGCCGTTAGCATTACCTCTGAACCAGGCTTTGACAACGGTGCTGTAACTCCCACTGCCCAGCTCAGGCCCAAACTCGAAGTCGGTGGCGCTGACCGGCTGGCGCTGACGCGGCGCGGCAGACGTCGACCGAGACCGTGCTTTGGAGCCTGCCGCAGATGCCGAATGAGTGCGACGCTTGCGAGGGCCCGTGGGAGGCGGTGTGGGAGACGGGGCGGCATGCCTGGAGGTGGGCGCTGGTGAGCTGTTGGGATTGAGATTGGAGCTCGCATGGACATGGGTAGCAGGAGCGAGTACATCCCGTGCAACGGCCTCGAGCTGGCCAGCAAGTACGGCGGCACTGGAGGCAGTACTAGGCACACGACTCCGTTTTCCGGGTGCACCAAGGGCCCGCGGGCCGAGCTTGGGGCTTCCTGCCAGCAGGTTTGTTGTGGTCTTCGGACTCGCGGGAGGTGCAAGGACAGGTCGACCACTCGATGACGCAGAGTCTGAACGGGAGTGGGTACGGGGTTCAGAGACATCAGGCTTGCGCACGGTGCTGACAGATCCTTTGCGGGACTGAGCGCGCGCACGGGCGTCGGATCCACGGCGGCTGGTGGTGGCAAGCTCGGGCAGTGCGCTGTCGCTGTCATCGCTGTCGGCTCTCCCGAGTTCGCGTGGGACCCAGACTGGGGGAGGGGCTCTCGCGGCGCGTGGCGTCGTCGGTGAGTGAGGGCGAACACGATCTGGCTGCTCGGAAGGCGAGCGCGGACGGGATGGGGGTTGATAGGAGAACTGACGGAGGGGCCGTGGGCGAGTCGGAGGTGTTGTGGCCACTGAGGAGGCGGAAGAAGAAGAGGATGTCGAAATGACGGATGCGTTGCGCGACAGCTGGGCTATAATCGAGTCAGCGGTGTATCTACATTTTTTCTCAGAAAAAAATCGTAATTACACAGTTGATTCGAGCTTGAGACTGCAGGGATCGCAGCTGGGGTCGTGGCCGGCGATCCAAGCGAGGAGCGCGAAGACGATGATACGGTTATACACGGTGC
>JANWGL010004119.1:0-20913 GCA_025200755.1 Ceratobasidium sp. C01 | reverse complement strand
CTCGCCTCCCATATATGCACCAAGCTCTAGCCCACGCCGTGTTCCTACTCCATGATTGTTGCGTCCATTCTGAATCACTGTTTCACTAAAAATCGAAATATCCTCTGCCTTGCTAGAGTATCTCCCACGCTTAAATAAACATCCACCAGGCTCAGCCACGACCTAGCCCCAACACAAGTGATTCCCTATCTACTGAAAGCCGTCTTAGCCGAGGATTTCATTTAGCTATACCCCGTGGATATCCAACCAGTTAATTACAAGTCACTGTTTTTCGTGATTCAGGTATAATACCCTGCGCTGATTATGCTGAGGGACGTGTATCCTGTCTCCAGTCGTGGGGCACTAAAATATAGGCCCAACGTAGTCTCAGATCGCCCGACAAACAACACTTAGCGGTACATATTAAGACTACAGTACTAGCGAGGGGAATTACAAACAAGTACAAAACCTATCGGCTACGAAAAGAGGGTTTTCACACACGGCTTTTCACAACTTCCTTACCCCTAATCCTTTTCAACTTATCAAGCACCTGTAGGGCAGAAGGCCTAAGTTTGGGATCACGTCGCCAGCATTCACTCATCAAATCCCACATGCGGTCGCTCAACTGAGGGGCACTCTCTACTGAAGGGCGCTTGGGTAAGTACCCATGTATTACAGCGCTCATGTGCTGGATGTCGTTTACATATTCCGCGAACGGCATCTTGCCTGTGAGTATTTCCTGGAAGATGACATTAGTACCTGTGAACGGATGTGCTCAAGCCTGGGAGGTAAAGAACGCACGAGCATAGTCTGTCATTATACAACCGTTGGAAAAGGTCCCGTTAGACGCGACGTGAGATTCCGAAGTTTCAGCACGTACCATTCCCAGTGCATATACATCAGAACAAGGTGTGCTTATTGCTTTGGGACCCTCCTCTGGATCGAAAAGCTCGTATGGCTAACGGGTAAACGGTCAATACAGTATAAGCAAAAGGATGTGCGAATGAAATCTTCTTACCATCCATCGAGCAGTACCGGACAATGTAGACGTTACCGACATACCCAGGGACTTTGTGGTAAGCCTAGCAAGCCCGAAGTCAATGAGTGAGCATCTACCCTGGGCAGATACCACCACATTTCCCTAGTACACCACTAATGAATTAGCGCTCAATACAATCTATTATGATCATAAGCTCAAGTACCCCTTTCAAATCCCCATGTACCTAATTGCGGGGTAGTGAGTACTTAGAATTTCAGATCTTAACATCCACCTACGATTCCAGTACGGTGGAGGTATGAAAGCCCTTCCGCGATGTCGAGTATCTAGTAGATGCATGTTGTTAACTAGTTTGAGGTGAACTGCCAGCAAAATCTCACCAATTGTAGTCTATTCACACCTGGGTTTTTGCTAATGTACGCCATCACGTTTCCATTCGGCATTAGCTCAGTGACCATCGCAAACTCGCCACCAAACACGCATACACCCAGCAGTGGAAGGACGTTTGGATGATTGAGATCTGACCAGATTCGCATCTCTAGCACTGAATCCTGTCCAATCGTTACATTTGTATAATTGACGGGTTAGAATTTTCCAAATTATTACCTACCCTTTGAAGCTTGCGCCGGTTTTCAGATTCGTATATCCGTAATGATTTGATCACGACATCCATGCCGTTTTTGTATTTTGCGCGCCATATATCACCGAAGTTGCCTCGGGTGATAGGGCTCGGAGAGATGGAATACGGGTCAATGGAGCCACTGACGTCTGGTGCCGCGTGCGGGGCATCGGGATATCTAACTGATGCAGCCAAGCAGTCCTACGCGGTAAAGTTCCTTAGTAAAACTCCAACAGGTAGAATATTGAGCGAACCCACCAAAGGAAATCCTGGGTATAGATTGCCACCGTAGCTGGGTTGTTCGATTTGAATGGGTGGTTGGCGTGACTGCGCGGACGTAGACCTATAGAGCGCTGGCCTTTCATCTGAGACCAGAAATGAATCTTCGCATTTTTGAGGATCCACGATATATTCCCTAAACGACCGGTGGGCAATCCGGATACAGCCCGATTGGCTGTCTAGTATAGACTTTAGACACGCTATGGTAGGGCCGGCGTCTTTCCGCAGTGCCTGGTTAATTTCAGCAATCGTTATCGGATTTGGTGACCTCAAAACAAGGCCCATGGCGCCGTGGTACGTCTCCAGATCGAATGTTGAATTAGATTCAGCGGTACGAAGGATATGCTTGTATAGTGCGTCAGCTGCGGCTTCCGGGGAAGCTTTACTCTTGAGGGACAACAGTTGATCGAGCGCTTCCTCAGGGTTGGTCGAGCACCCAACATACCGAGCTGCAGTCTTAGCGCAGATAAATAACCCGCGTGCATGATTAACCAGCCTCCCAAGTTGTTGTTTCGTTGGCCATATGTCGGGTAGCCTTATGCCCTCAGCGCGCTTCTGTTGTGCAATAATCTCGAATGTGTATGTGATATACGTCCTCAGGTCGCGTATGTTGTCGTCACCCAAAACGTCGAAAGTGAGCCGGCGTACCTCAACGCCTTCCGTGTCCGAGTACCCTAAGGCGTCTAGTGCGTCGTTGATGTCTTGTTCGGGCCTGCTTGTTACCATCACTTTGACTGTTGGCGGCAGAAGTGGTATTTCATGGACGAGGGCAGCGAGGAATTCAGCGCGATGGGCCGGAGGGCCGGATTCGTCAAGGGCGTCGATAAGAATGAAGGAGGGTTGATCGGGAGGATTATTGCACAATGGGGCAGTAATATGTGCGTGGAAGGATTGGAGGCAGTTCATATTTCGCACATCCTTGGAAGCCTTGGCGATGTCGGTGGCGATCGCGCCACCGAGTCTTGCAAGGTCACGTGCGAGATTTGAAACAACAGCAGTCGTATTGGATTGTGCCGCGATGTCTCGACGGAAGAAAAATGAGCAAAGTAGTTGGCGGTAGTAAACGGAGGCAACCTGTTGAGCAACTGCAGATTTCCCGCTCCCGCCGATATCGATGAGCGAGAGTACTTTGCAGGATGTGGTGTCAGAAGAATTCAGCCACGAGTCGATCGCGGAGAGTGCACGGACACGAGTGTTATTGGCACAAGGCTTCTGGATCTTTATTGTGGGGGGGACAACATATAACATGGGGATAATATGGCGTGACATAGTAGAGTCTTGAGGACCGGGACGGCTAAGGCTAGGATGGTGGATGGATGGTGGGTTGTTGTTGGCCACAAACATTATTCAGCGTAACAATAGCAGCGCGCCAAACCCTCTTATCGTCGAGTGATTGTGGAGTGCTTGAGCAATCTTTATATAGCAGATTTGAATTCGCCTGCTTCTAAGCATACGTGTAATTGAGCGCCAATCTGATGCTTCACCATTTGTAGTCTCAAGGTCAATATTCAAATTCTAGATATATGCGCATATAAAGTATAACTAACCATGTTCTGTGTAGTGTCAGAAACCTGAGTTGACACCGAAGGCTACTGTATGTGGAAAGCTGAAAAATAGAACTATTGTGGGAAGGCTTAGATTCCAAGTAAGATATTGTATATATTTTAATGCTCCCACAATATAGACAGAGACACTGTATCACCATCGTAGTGAATTGTAGTTGCTGAACATGTGCAGAGGGCCGTTTGGATTCGCTGATTTTGGGGCCGATTTCGGGGTTGATTTTAGGCTTGATTCTATATGTTACATGGGCTCAAATCGAAAAGTGATAGCAAAAGCGACTAGTATCGACTACTCTGAATGCCCCCATTGGAGTCTTGGTTGATCTGACACTCTTGGTTGCCGGCCCAGGGTCATCCGTTGTACCGTATTATCTCAGTATCTCTGGGCTGACTTCAACCTGTGCAGCTGCCATTACCTCTGATCCAAAGATCGCACAGCCAACTTTCGTTGATAGCCGGTCAATCTTCTCGAACCTCGATTTTGACTCGAGGAATAACCTAATCATTATTCACCCCAACCCATCTGAGGTCATCATTGTTCTCAATCACAGAAATACACGAGCGTTCGGGTCTATGATGTAGTTGCTATGTTGTCTAAACCGCTTTCCTTGCTTCTTCTTCGCAATACGCAGGGAAATACCTAGGGCATGTCAAGCTACGATTAGGACACAAAAGCGCATATGACCTAGGGTATTCTTCCTTTGGGATCAATCCCGCCATGTTGTGCGTGCGAAACTGTTTGTTTTTTCTGTGCTTTCTGCTTGCATGCACGAGGCTCTGCTCAATATCTTTCTCTCGCCTACTTATCAGACGCATAGCTTTGTTACGTACATATACGACTTCTAGAAGAACGCAAGCCAAGAAGTGTAGAGCCCGGCCGTCATGGTTGAGACATCATACATATTCTATTTTGAATCTTCGACGCTCATGATCTCGGCGTCAACTCAGAAGTCCTGTACTCCCCAAAGGAGAACGGTCTTACGATATTGATGCAATGTAAATGCCGCGAACACTTCCATCTCGCTGGCGTCCTAGCTATGCTACAAAGGCATAGAAAGATACTCATAAACGGGGTGATTCGAACAAGTCTAAGAAAGCATATTGATTTCAATGTCTCAGTCCTCCCCAAATTCAGTCAATGGTGATGCACCTCCGTCTGTCGATCCTTTCGTCGGAGATTCCTGGCTTAGAGACTTGCGGACTGTAGCACGATTCATCGGGACTAGTGGACTTTGGCTCTTTGCTATTGTCGGCGGGTTTTGCATTTTTCCAATTTTGTGGCTCTTCCAGGCTTTAACGATATACATTTCCAAGGTCTTCCTGCGTCGAGTGAGGTGAGTACGGCCAACCTACGACAGGAAACTCGTATTAACGAAACATGGTAGCCCCGTCGAGTCAAAATTATATGCCTTATTTCGGAATCTCTTATCGCTACTGGCAATTACTGCAGTGCTTGTGAGAACGGTGACCTTGCTCACCGATGCACAAGGAGAAACGTTTCAAACACGAACTAGGTTTGCTGACTGCCAAGCAGAATGGCTGAGGCTTCAAATCCGGAACGTACAAGTCATTGTTGTGCGTGTTTCAGATTAAAATATGTCATGATGATTGTGCTGAATGACACACATCCCGACCTGAATTGTAGAGACACCCCGCCACAGTCCCAGAAACTCCCACCCCACCCTCGAACCGAAACTACACTTTTAATGTAGAAGCAACGCACCCCGCTTTTGGTACATGTACGTACCACCTGGAACCGTCAGCCAGTAGCTAACCACTTTCGTATACTTACGCCCCTTCTGTGTAACCACAGTGTCTTGTAATTCGCAGATACTTGGGATATACTCTCAATACGCGAATATTACCTGGTTCGAGCAGTTTAATTGCAGTCAGGCGCTCCCAGACGGTTCGTACGACCCCGTTTGCTTGTTGGGTATGTATATGTTTGTTTGCTTATATTTTCAACTATAGAGTTCAAAGATGTTGCGATCGAACAATTAGCTCTTAGGTTCACTATAAACAACTTTACTGGCAAAATGTTGCCTCAGATCTGGCTTTTCAACAGCGATGAGGAAACACTGAGTGGGGATTCGAGCTCGCAGTTGGACGGGAAAGACAATACCCAGGATCCAAAAAATGGACTTATGATTGAAAAGGAAAAGACTGTTCCGACCGTGTCTCTTACTCCACCAATAGGGGCGAGTCATATACTGCAGGCACTCACTCCGTGGATCGTCCCATCCTCGCAACTCATAGTGGGGAGGCATGTCGACATGGAGGCAAGTCTTGTGAAACGTAGATTTATTACCTCGTCTTTCATAAGAGATACAGTGTGGGGGTTTTCTCCTGTGAGTCAATGTTCCTGGCGTGACTGCCTTGCTGACGCGTTACGCGGAACCTAGGTCTTCAAAAATGTCTCGATCTTCCCAACCAGTGCGTACTAGTTCGAACGTCGCATTAAGCGTGTTTTTGATAGCCATTTACGTTTCAGCTATTATTCTCTCTGAGGATCTTGGCCCAGGTGCCAATACGTCTGCAACTGGCGCTTTGACTTTTGCAACGCGCCCGACCTTCGACTCTTTTATTTCATACAAGCAAGTGAACGATGCGAGGGGCTGGACTAACCCTTTACCACCGACATGCATGGTAATGGAGGATTATCGATCTAGTACTGCTTTCGACGCACTCGGCTCCATCGGAGGTCTATTTGCAATCGTGCAAGGGCTGCATATACTTTTGTTTGGTCGGCCACTGTTCTGGGGGATTCTAGGTGAGCGTTCAGAGGGGACCAGGTCGACATGTGCGTGGATGCGACCTCTGACCAAATTTTTTGGTTAATTCACAGGAACTAAACTCATCAGTCCGTTTGGTTTATTGGGCGGGCTGAGCACCAAAGGATTCCGTCAGAGACTCAAAGAGCATTATTCCGTTCCTGGGCAGCCCGTGCAGCCTAACGACACCTCTCGTAACATGATACGAATTGACGCTTTTCTACGAGATTTTGTCATTGATTTTGGCCCTGTTGACTTCGAGCCTGAGAGGGATATAGAGGAAGGAGGGAAAATCGGTACAGGTCTCAAGTAGTTCGCACTTGTTGCTACGCTGTCGGGAACATTGCTCAGGACATGGCTAGATTGTACTTTGTGTGAAATTTGACTAATTTAGCTGGCTTGTGTATTTACCTCGCTTAAATGCGCGCATATATCATTCGATTTTTGGTTTCTAGCACTAACAAAACGCTACACTTCCTCGATGCGAAAGATGCACTCATTCGCAAACGACACGATTAAATTTCGGCAATCACTGCTTGGGCCCCATTCTCGTGCCGGTTGAGGGTTTCACGCGTTACTGGGTTGACACGCCGCTTTATGTCCCTTCTTCCAATGCTTTCGTTGACTGCGAAACCATGGGCATAAGCTTCGATATCATAAAACGAACGCACCTGGAGGTACTCACCAAGTATCATCACAATATCGTGTCTTCTTGCATCTCCCGCATCGCTTCAATGATGCACTCGGGTTCCCACACAGCGAGCAACGATACAAAGCTACGTCCTTCGCACTCGTCCCCGGTGCCGGCTCTTCGTCCTCTTCTGGCGCTTTTAGCTCTGCAAATTCGGATTCGGGTGCGTCTTCATCGTCCATCGCCGTGCGTGCGAGCCAGGACGCGAGTACGTGGTTGGGATCGTCCTGGTTCGGGTGACCGTGTTGATGGTGGTGCCGGATGTTATCAAGCCGAGCGATCGTAGGACGCCAATTCTTCAAAGGTTTGGCGAAGAGGGGGATTATTGTGTCCATCGCGAGCTTGCGTTCGGTGCGAGGAAGTGGGCGGACTACTATCGCGTAAATTTGCTCGGCTAACGATAGTTTTTCGATGTACGGCTAGCCCAACGGTTTCAGTAATTCCGCCAGAAACGGCTTGCTGAGACTCACCCTGATCATATCTAAATTCTTGTATATCGCATCGCCCTCCAAGATGAAAGATATCCCGAGGTATGTATAAATCATCGTCTTCATATTCTTCTGATCCATCGGTGTCATCTCGATATATGCCTTTGAATCCTCCTGCCCACAATGCAAAATCGCCACCGCCTCGCGCCACGCGGGACTCCCTGGCGCAGCCATCTCTAACGGCCCAGACATCGCCATATCGTATGCCGCTTCCGCACTCCGGAACAACAACCCACGCTTCACATAATCCGTCATCCCAGAACATGCTAGCCCTTTCTTCGCGAGCCGGAGAGCCATACGCGACTCTTCGGTCCACGTAGCCTGGGTATAGTAGAAAAACGCTACCTCGGGGAACTCTCGGATCGCCTGCGCGCTGAGTGCGCAAACGGTATGTCGGTCGCCTTGACCCATTGCAGTCTTGATGGCGAGCAGCGCCGGGAAGTATCCGTCCTCTGGGTTCTCAGTAATACGCAATGCGTTTCCAGCGCGCTGGAACGTTGCGTCGAGCCCTTCCTCTATACCACCGGGCCCCATAAGCACCCCACTTCCAAGCGAGTACTCGCACTCTAATATCCGCTTGCACAACGCCCGCCCGAGCTTTGCGTAGTCCGAGTCTCGTTCGAGCTGTGCAATCGCCACGTCCAACCCGGTCGCTGAGTCTGCAATCTCTGCAATCATCCCTCCTTTCAGACCTCCATACTGGTTGCGCAAGGTCTCCATCAGCTTTGGGTTGAAATACTTTTCCGGATTTCGCGCGATCTGTCCAACTTGCATTGGGTTCAGCATCCGGCTTTCTCTCTCCACCACACTTCCGCCAACCCTGACGACACCCATGAACCCCCCAAGTCGGACATGGATATTTGGGCTCGCTAATGCAGCGATGAGAGGGTAGTGGGTTTTTGTCGCGAGCATCGGACCACGACACACAAACGCGAGCGAGCGCAGCAATTCAATTCCATGCGAGATTGCTTCCACATCGACGTCCGGTCGGCGTATAATCCACCCAATGGCAGAAAGCAAGCGCTCTGTATCGATATTTTCGAGCACAACTGGAGTATTGATTTCGTCCCCAATGGTGTGACGTCCAATGTCCTCCGAGACCGTTGAGCTGAGACTGTGAGATAGAACAGCGAGGCCGAGCTCAGCGATACCAGGTGGGCAGTCAGGCACAGCCAGGAGATCGACAATAGTAGACGTGGTGAGCATCGCGATAGCCCGGCGAGCTTGTGCGCCACCATGGTGGGTGACGTTTGACAGCGCAAAAAGAACAGAATGCCGGGTTTCAGGTGGGCCAGTTTCAAGTAGTGGAACCATTCGCTCGAGCATGCCTAAGCAGACCACAATGAAGAACAGGCAGGCAATCATTCTATCAAGAGGACCTACCGCTTACGATCAAACGGTCCCGAAGCACGGAATCAGCACCAAGTTTGGCCCATAAATTTACAATTGCCACCAACACAGCATAGTCTGTGTGCGGAGGAAGACTATGGGCATCGTAACAGGCGTTGATCTTTTGGCTATATTGCGAGAAATTAACTGCGTATTGTCGCAACCCTTTACGTTTCGTTGGGTCTGTGGGCACGAAGCGCGGATCGTTGCACAAAGTTGAAAATTCAAGGATGAAATAATTAGTGGATTTGTTTAGAGCTTGAGGTGACCCAGAAGAAACATCTCACCAGGAAGCTTGAGATCTTTGATTAGAATCTTGACCATACTAACATGGCCGTTTCCAGCTTGGATTTTACGAGACAGTTCTGATTGAGACATATTGGACAAGGCGACCTAGTTGGAACCAGCTACCCAAATCACTCAATGGAGAAGGCGAGGGTCCACAAAACAGTGACTTCGAATGAAAGAGGCTGGAGAGAGAACCTTCGGTTTGCTGCACAAGGGTGGTTGTTCGTAAGTTGGACCGCGGGTGTGGCGCTTTGGCCAAGTATGACGTCGTGCGCCACAGATCACGTAAAATCAAATGCATAACGAGTTGTCTCAGCATTATAAAAACTGTGGGTTTACTACGACTACGTAAAGAGTTCATAATACAAGCTAGTTCTATGTGGGAGGGGGGCGGGCGTATTAGAATCCGAATTTATCTACTACTAATATTATTATCGGAGAAGATCGAGTCGCTTGCTGCAGGCGAACGCGCCCCCTGGTCTGCACAACCGACAAACAATCCGCGACATCCGTCGTGAGACATTCCTAACAATATCACGGCAAACCAACATAGTTATCCAAGAGATGTTAAAGCAAGAACACGACAATACAAAGCAATGGCACGGAGACATGGAAATACTACCAATCGGGATCAGTGGTTTTGTTCTTTCAGTTGGGGAGCGATAACTTACCAGTATAACTCAACCACCTCTCAAAAATCCGCATCCTATCAGCGGACGCGCTGGCCCGTCTTCGGCTTAGGGTTGTTTCGAGGTTTCGCCTTGGTCCTCCCAGGCCTATCGCCTCGCTCAGGCACCTCATCCTCTGTCGTATCCAGGAGTGCGTCTACGACCCATTTATAGCTCGCAACCTGCTCGAAGACGTAGTCGATTGGCGAATTCTTGGCCGCAGCCGGCGCATCCTTATCCTTCTGCCACCAGAGCTTTTTGGTCTGTCCGTCTTCGCGCTCGCGCGCATCAAATCGATCCCAGATACTACGCGAATCGCCTTTCCCACCAATAGGTTTCGTGCCATAGTCCTTAAGCGTGGCCTCGACCTCGCGTAAATGGGCGGTGAGGTCACCAAAGCCATCGGACTGGCCGCCTCGCATGAGATAGGCAATTCCCACACCAAGAGCAGCTAGTATTCCGACCCATTTAACAAGGAATACAACAAGACGGATTGTGCTGCGAACCGTTCGATACACGGATATGAAGGTGAAGTAGAGTGCGAGGAAAGATAGGAGGGGGGGCACAAGGGACTTTAGAGCATCGACAGCCTCAGGATCAGACGGATGAGTCAGAGCAAAGGCTAGAGAATTTATAGCAGAGGATAACGCTGAAGCACAGTTGAGCAGTATGTGGAAAGCGAAGGGGGGCAGGTGCGGCTGCGCTAGCTGGAGGAGGGGCTCAAAGTTCATCTTGGAAAAAGTTTGGGCTAGGTTTGAGAGTGAACAATTGAGTCAAGGTCAGAATAGTAGACGGGTACCTTGCAAAAGCACGATTTATCCAGCTTGGAGTGACGTTGGAACAAAGCCTCCACGTCGCTTGTTCTCGGGCGCTTAGTAATCTGTGGCTGTGCAGGTTGGGATCGGACCCGTTGAACGTTGTCAACATTGAGCCGCATACAGTTAGCTCATTCGCGTTTCAAAATAGCAGAATGCGACAGCTTTGCCCGAGAAGTCCTCTGGCATATAGAGTGGGCTCTGAGGGCCCCGGCTGCCGAGGTAGAGGAACATAACGAGCATTATACCTGTCTAGAAAAGGCGACGATGAACATAGAGCGAGGCGAGCGAGTTAAAACAGCGCGAGGGGATTACTTAGTAAATAGGAGGAAAACCGGAAAATCTAAAATGCTAGTAACTCGCGAATACAATCATACTGAGGTAATTGACAAATCAAGAGAGCAGATTTTACGACCAACGTCCTACGTATGGGTAGGGCCGTTCAAATGCATAAACTGCTGCCATTGTATCAAACAGTGACAAAAGAATGCCCCAAATCAACAGAATTCAGAGCGCGAAAGCACGAAAGCGACGAAGCATCAGACATCAGACCACAAAACCAAGCACAGAACAGACAAATCCGAATCGAGAATCCAAGCCACTGACGAATCAAGCAGAAGAATTATGATAAAAACAGTCAACATGAGCCAATGGTATATGATGATGGGAATCGGCGAGTCTCCGCATAGACTTAGAAATAATTTATTGTGTGGGTTCGGAGTTGAGGGTAAATTGGAAAGGATGGACGGAGCGGTGGACGGAGCGGTGGACGGAGCGGTGGACGGAGCGGTGTATGGAGGAGTTGGTGGACTTTATACGCATGGAGACAAAGTGCCTTGGCAGCGATTGGGATGGATGTGGGACGACGACAGACGAGGGTTGAAAGTACCGACCACCTACTACACCTCGAGCCCAGAGTTGATCAGACTCCGGACCGGCTTATGCAGTAGCCTCGAGCTGATCAGGCAAGAGACTACATGCGCCCTTGCAAGGTGCGTTCGTAGGTGGTCGAGCTCACCCCCTTACCCAAACCCCCGAAGGTCACCGACACGTTGTATGCGCTAAGCGACACCCGCCCCCCCGCTGCTGGGACCAGCAGCAACGGGTGGTCCTGGGACGGGTGAAGCTTCGAACACACGCGGCATGGGATCACAACAAGGGATGGGAGGAAAGAGCTTTGGAGTAGGGATAGGGATGTTGTCAATGTCGTTGTCGTTTAGGTGCTGCTGGGTTATTCCATTGCCTGTAGATATTGCGCCACTTGTCCACCGTCCACCCCCGCTCTCCTCGCCGAGCCCCTAAATCTTTTCTCCCTCACTTCCTCCTCCACCTTCCCCCTTTTGCATCCCCTCTCATCGCCCTTCCACCTCACGTTCTGGCGTGCCCGGGCGCTCGACTTGGATCCCTTCAGTTCTTTCCAAAGTCTCATCGCCCGCGTGTTGGACTTTAGGCATTTTAGGTTCCGCCGCCGACACCGACGTTTCAACTGCTTCATCGTCGACGACTGAACCTCCCTCGTTCGCGTGCGCGTGTCTTGTATCAGATGAATCCGGTTCGCCCAATAGGTGCTCTCGCTTGCGACGCTCCTCTATCGTGTCAAGGGGGTTATAAGAAGTAAAGTCGAGAGGAGCAGGGGTGGAGTTGAAGTTGGCGGTGTCGGGGTAGGCCAGGAGCGAGTCACTCGATGCGGAGCGGCCAGCATTGATGTCGGGCTGGGGGAAATTTGTTTTGGCTAAGGTAGAGACACTTAGCATACCAGTAAAAGTAAAACCAGAGAGAAAGACAAACCTGGACGTGCATCCGCTTCGCTACAACTGCAAGGGATCCTTCCACGCAAGACCCCGTACCAGCCTAACGAGGACATTAGCAACGGCGCAAGCAGAAAGCCAACCGAACACTCACCGAAGCCCTGAGCAATAACGATCACAATAACTAGAGTGTAGCGTGCGAGCAAGACTAGGCGGTGCTCCATAGCTTGAGATTCGGGTGAGTTGGTCGCGCGGGTAGGCAATGAAGGATATGGTGGGATGGGGCTATCCAGAAACGAAGTGCGTTCGGGTCCCAGACCACACCTCCCGAGGTTGGACACGGTCGACATGTCCGACCTCAGAGATGGGACGGGATATGCCGGTTGAGGAACGTACACAATCAAATCGCGTGGCGTCCACTCCCACTCTGGACCGAACACACGTCGCGGTGGCTCGATATAGGATGAGGTGAGGTTGAAAGACGGATCGAGCATGGCGTCGGCGATGGAGGCATAGAGAGCATCGAGAGGGGTCGGACCAGGTGTAAACAGGTCTAGGGGTGCATGCAGCACGTCCAAGGCAACGTCACGTATGGTAGACGAAGCGGAGCGAGCATACGAGGCTACGTCGCGGGTGTATGATTGTAGCGTAGGGCTTGAATGCCAGGCGAGAGCACCGATCGGCGCTGCGTAGAGGAGTACATCGGTAGGAGAACTGAAACGAAGACTGCGCTCCACCTCGGTGAGAGCGTAGTCTGATATAAGTTGAATAATTGGATGACCATCGTAGAGTCTACCGAATAACGCGTCAGACCTGGTCACAAGAAAAAGAATAAGGGTCGACTCACTGGGGTAATTCCACCTCGTGCAGCGTAAAAGCCAGGGCCACCGACGCCTCAGTGACGGAGGCGGTGGCGTTAGGCGCTAACGACTGCAGGAGCGCGGAGAGGGCAAATATGGGGAGTGCAGTAAGCATGGTGGTGGTGAGATGGGATGGGACGAAGGTAGGGTGAGAGTTCACGTTTCCCCCACCCGCTCCTATATGCTCACGGCGCTGTTACATCCGGACGGACAACAAACGATACCCGACGCTCGTGACATCGGAAGCTCGTATAGGGGCGCATGGCAGAAGTCAAGAGTCGGCCCCTATTTGGGCGGATTGGGACCCGCGGAGTACCACGCGGTCACGTGAGACCGTGTTTCTTATTCTTCTTTTCCGCCACTACCCAATACGATATATGCTCATCGGTCCCACTCAAAGATTTTTTTCCATTCATCGCCTTTGGTTTTTATTTACTCATGTACATCTGGTATATCCCAATAGCGCTACTGCCGACGCCAAGCGCTCCTTTCTTTGATGCAAGGTCGCAGCATCACCCAGGGGAATAATTCATACTCAATTCGTTCGATATATAAAAGTAGCTGCGTACCCCGTCTTGACCATGTGATTGCGAGATTATTGTGTAAACTTTACGTTTACAGTAGCTGTCGGCGACCAACCTTCTGAGGCGTACATAAGCTTTCGCTGATGTAATCATACACTGCTGTATACTTGGCGAACAGCTGCTGCAAACTACCACGACCAACGCAAATTCTATAAAACTTGTAAACTCTGATGGACTCTTTATTGGAAGCGAAACTCCGCGAATGGCTCTCTTTGGATAAGGCGAGTAATATCTTTTTCTTTATTTCCATCGCGTAATCCAGCACCGTTGTTGTAGAATCAAACCACGCGCGCGGAGATTGAGGCGTTGCGGGATGCTGGCAATATAGACGAACTCAAAAATAGACTTCTGTGAGTTAATGATATAGTCATGGGGATCAGCTAGGTTTATTCTCACTATGGCTCTCCCTCGTAGGAAACGGATCGAATTTGGAACCGCGGGTTAGCAAAGTGGGAAATCACATTACTAGGAGTTAGACTCATTGCTTCTTACTTTAGGTCTACGAGGTCGTATGGAGGCTGGTTTCTCGCGGATGAACGATCTTATAGTCATACAGGCATCCCAGGTAAGTACATCGGAACTTAACCGGAAGGTAAAATCACACATCTCCTCTATATTTAGGGACTGTGCGCATATGTGCTTCAGAGCGTTCCAAACCCATCTTCTCGAGGTGTTGTTGTTGGCTATGATCACAGGCACAACTCTGAGCGATGGGCTCAACTTACGGCAGCCGCATTTGTGGCTCGTGGGGTTAAAGTATATTTGCACAAAGGGATTGTGCATACCCCGCTGTGAGTCAACTACGCCAAATGAGATTTTTTTTTAACTGAAGCTCAAACTTGACACATTAGCGTACCTTTTAGCGTTAGCAAATTGAATGCTGCAGCGGGAGTCATGATCACAGGTATACCATCAATCGTCCAACTAGTGCCCATGTTCTAATTACCTTGCCTTTCAAAGCATCTCACAACCCCAAAGTACGTCCGTGCATCAGCGTTTAATTTTAGGCGGAAGTTATACCTCCCATTCAGGATGATAATGGCTATAAAGTATACTGGGAGAACGCTGTTCAGGTGAGAATCTCTATAACATTGCCATGCTGCTCGTTCAAGACCTGTTCATTAGATTATCCCCCCACACGATGCTAACATAGCTGCAGCCATTGAGCTCAATCGCAAACCCGTCGCTTGGGACCTCTATTCACTCCCAGATGCAGCGCGGTTGCTCGTTGACTGTACTGAGGAGATGACTTCGGCCTATCTCCAGTATATTGCATCTCTCAGTCGCACAAGGTGGGTTTCTTATCCGCCCTCTTACCTTGAACTAGGGTTAATGTCTTTAACCCTTGCAGGGACGCCAACCCCTCAGTTCCCCTCAAATTTACCAATACCTCTATGCACGGAGTTTCACAGGCAATTGTTGACCGAGCCAATACGGTCTTCGGCTTCAAACCGTTGGAGCACGTGAAGGAGCAGCAAAAACCAGATCCGGATTTTCCAACGGTCGTATTCCCTAATCCAGAAGAAAAAGGTTAGCTAAGTTCAGCGGTAATCTGGTAGAACTAATAGCATATATCCTGATATTTCAGGCGCATTGGTATGCTTGATTTCGAGAACTACCGCAGGGACAATTGGCACTCATATTTATTCATTGGTAGGACTTGGCGATCAAAACTGCAAACGCCTCCGGCTCTGCGTACGTTTTCGCACAAGACCCAGATTCGGACCGTTTTGCCGCAGCACAGAAAAAGTAGGTCCCTGTCTTGGGTTCGATTAGCGGTTACACTAACCATTCTGAAGACCCGACGGATCGTGGTTTGTGTTCTCGGGCGATCAGCTTGGTAGTTTGTTTGCTGCCTGGACGTTGGAGGGATACAAAGCATCCGGCAGGCCAATCGGTACGTACGCAATAGTAACCAGTGAGAGGGTTTTAAAATAAACTCCTATACAGAAAAGCTGGCGATGGTTGCGTCGACTGTTAGCTCAAAACTCATTGGCGCGATGGCTGCCAAGGAAGGCTTCAAGTTTGTGGAATCTTTGACAGGTCAGCAGCGCATCGATATCTGAAAGCAAATTGGGCTAATCACTAATATAGGATTCAAATACATCGGCAATGCTGCGCGCACGCTCGAAAAACAGGGATGTAATGTACTATTTGGCTACGAGGAGGCGATAGGATTCATGCTGGGCGATGAAGTGCGTGATAAAGATGGTGTCTCGGCAACGGTGCGCACTACTCCACTTGTTTTTCTTGACAGTAGGCTGAACCTATTTTAGATGTGTTTCGCTGAGCTCGTATCTTCCTTGCACCGTAGAGGGAAAACTGCAACGGATTACTTGGATGAGATATATACTCAGTGAGACATCGTCCTGGAAAAACTACCATTCAACTCTAATGATAATGCTACCTTTTTAGATACGGGTACTTCCAGGTCAGATAACCTCATAATCCATATCTCAGCTTACTTATAAACCGTCAACTAGACAAGTAACAGCTATTTCATCTGCTCTGAAACTGAAACAATCGACACAATCTTTGCCCGGCTCCGCGCCTTCAACCCAAGCTCGGTACTTATTTTTCCCTTTCGCATTGTGGTTAGTGTCTCAACGGTACTACGGCGTTTTAGGTAGCTTCAGACCAATCTTCTACGTATCCCAAATCCATTGGTGGTCTTACGGTCACCGCAATACGCGACCTAACGTCCGGCCACGGATTTGATAGCGATGCCCCTCCTCCCGACCATACGCCTTCGTTACCGGTATCCGGCGGTCATATGATCACATTTAAGGCTGCTAATGAGGATGGGGTTGCAATTGTTTTGACGATACGGTGAGTGATTTCGGCTTTAAATACTCCCCTGCGGTACTGACTGTATTGCGCAAGTACGAGCGGAACTGAGCCAAAGGTATGAGTTTATCCCCCATTTTCATAATAGAATCACGACTCACGTATCCGATGCTTTGTTAGATCAAATATTACCTCGAAGGCAGCGGCCCTTCTCGCGATCAAGTCGCAAAAGTCCTGTCTCGCGTGGTCGACGAACTTGGAAACGAGTGGATGCAAGCCAAGCTCCATAAACTGGGGATGCCAGGCGCATGATCTCCGTTATTCTATCAGATTCTTCAATCATAATCTAATTCAGCGCTGAATTTACATTCAAATTCACTGCATACACCCAGCCTCGCCCTCTCATGATTCATTTAAACGCTCAGCTCGACTTTTTGCGCGCCTTTAATTGCGTCTTGCCACCTCTCCAAAGCAGGCGTAACCCACTCCTCCAGGAATGAGTCGACCTGTTCGGGTGCGCGCCCGACAAAAGTCGAAGGGTCTAGCAAGGCGTCGAGTTGAGGTACGATAGGGGCGAAGAACGGCTCGGCGCGAATGCGTGCGATTAGATCATTTTCACCGCCTTCCTCTTTAACGACACGCGCAGCTTGGTGAGAAAGCTTTACAAGCAATAAGTCAGTCACAGAAAATATGGATAAATTGGGAAAACTAAACCCACCACACGGATTTGCTCGTGCGCGACTTGGCGATCGCCCCCAGCCTTCACGATTGCCATGATCACGTTCTCCGTCGCCATAAATGGCAACTCCTGAGAGATTCTGCGCGCGATCACCTTGGGGTAAACTACAAGTCCCTCCAGCACGTTCTGCAGTGTGCTCAACACAATATCTGCAGTGAGGAATGCCTCGGGGATCGACACTCGACGGTTCGCACTGCACAATGCTTCCTCAGCTTTACGCATAAACCAAGCACTATCCTTACATACCTGTCATCCAAAGTACGCTCAAACCACTGCCCCGCACTCGTCATAAGCGCATTCCCAGGAAGAACCATCAAATGCCTCGCCAACGAGCATATACGCTCACATCGCATCGGATTCCTCTTATACGCCATCGCGCTCGAACCAATCTGGTCCTTCTCAAACGGTTCCTCTAGCTCCTTCAAGTTCGCGAGCAATCGCAGATCGGTCGCAATCTTGGTTGCGGTTGCGCCAAAAGACGCCAGCGGTTGAAGGATGTCGATGTCGATCTTGCGAGAGTAGGTTTGGGAGGTAACGGGGTAGGCGAATGGGAAGTTGAGGAGCTCGGTTACGCGTTTGTCGAGAGCGACGACCTAACGGTGATCATAGTGGGGTTTGAATCGGGAATATCAGCCAAGTTGGCATAGGAGGGCTCACCTTTTGGTGGTCTCCATCGAAGAGCGTAAGGAACGACGCTTGGGTTCCAGTTGTCCCCTTAACACCTCGGAACCCAATATCGTCCCTCGCCCGACTAATATTCCTCAAATCCCACAACAGCTCCTGCACACACCAATCACCCATCAATTTAATTCAAATATCCTGGCCAAAGGGCCCACCTGAATCCAAAGCGTAGCACGCTTCCCAACAGTGGTCAATTGCGCGGGCTGGAAATGCGTAAATCCGAGCGTCGGTAGTGCCCTATACTCTTTGGCAAATGCAGCCAGTCGATCGATGACGATTGCGAGTCTGGCGAGGAGAAGGTCGCAGCCCTCGCGCAGGAGGATCAGATCCGCGTTACTGTGGAACATGAGCTGGGTGGTCGGTCCAGTAGGATGATAAGCTTACTCGGTGACAAAGCAAGAGGTAGCGCCCAAGCTACGATCGAATTAATCTCTTGTTTGAGAATCCGTATAGAGGATCAAGAAGGGGATACTGACTGGATAATCGGCGCGGCAGCAGGCGCAACCGTTCCAAACGTATGGACATGCGCCATCACGTCATGTCGTCTCTTCTTCTCCTCAGCAGCTGCAACAGCAAACTGTGCCTCGTCCAAATGCTATATCACCACAATTAATCTCATCAGCTAAGTCGCAATGCAGAAAAGAGGCAAGAAACGCACAAGGTTATCTTTCATCTGAGTAATGGCATCCTCCGGAATCGGAAGACCGAGCTCTTTCTCGGCTATGGCCAGATTCAGCCACAGCTTGCGCCATGTGTGGAACCTCATCTACACAAGGTTTTAATGAGCATGGACGAAGACGAAAGAACAGCCTAAACCAACCGAGCTAGAAAAGAGATGAGACATCTCCTTGCTCGCATATCGGCTAAACCACCATCATCAGCATCCACCCATCCCTCCTCAAAACCCTTAACAATCACCTCGAAAGCGGGGTCTGGTAACTATCCATCTTTAACGGTGAGAGTAAAGAACAAACAGGACAACCGATCGACCTCTGATCGACGGCCGAAAATATTTGCGATCACTCAAAATCACGTGTTCTCTTCCCACGCATCCATCACCATATCGAACGTGCAGATTCCGCCTAAATTTCACCAAAGTAGAATCTGATCAAACGCAAGCAATGCATTCCAACAAACAGAGCGCTACGCATACAGTCCACTCTTAAACAGTATATATAAGGTTAGCGTGTATATGATGGCGCGTAGGTTTACGGGCAGAAAGTAACTTTCAGACCGACGTTCGCGGCCGGGCAGAAGCGCAACGAGCTTCCGTCATCGACGTTCGGGACCCAGGCATCTGAAGGTGGGCACGATGCGGTCTTGCTACATTCCCCAAGAACAAACCCATCAGCATTCCACTTGGAGCTCGGTCATGGGTCCCTAACACTTACCAAGTCGCACCCGTGCACCCGCCTCCGGTCCAGGAGAAGCTCATCCCGACGTGGAAGCCGGCAACACGAGAAAGGTTGCAGCAGTGCCAGCTCGGGTTGGAATTGGCAAAGTCACATTCGAGGCGCGTGCAGCCAGCACAGTCGACTCCTTGGTTTGCGTTCGTTTGGCCGACCATGATACCTGACGCCCACTGTGGGGTGCGGAGGTGGGGTTAGTGAATGGGGAGCGGGGGCGGGGTAGAGATCGGATAAGGCCGGTCGAGGGCGAAATGGGGAAGCTTGAGGAAGGGCGAGATGGGATAGGGGGAAGTGGGGAAAAGGAAATTCAAGGATGAAGCAGAATCGGGCTTACGTTCTCAGCGACGCTGCTAGATGAGCCTTGACCCTTTGCGAGCCAAGGGCCGGTGTAGGTCACGCCATTGGCCGTGTTCTTAATAATTGGACGGATAGAGCTGAACATCCACCAAATTCAAATAAATATCTCGATCGAGAACTATAACAAAGTGGAACTTACGAGCCGCAGTTGTTGGTGAACGACACAGCGTGGTTCGCAGTAACGCTGGTCGCAGCAACGAGCGCAGCAGCGATCCAAACAAAAGTCTTTCCGAACATATTGATGCGAGTGTTGTTAAAAGGTTGAAGAACGAGTTGATGAGTTGATAATTCACCAAGCAACCCACTCACACATTTTATACCTCTTCATCACCCGTGGATACACTCTCATACACACCGTCCGTCACCGCCGTCGGGCTTGGCGCAGCGCAATCCACGCCGGGCTCCAATACACTCGCAGCACCGTGAATACCGACCAAGGTGGCTGGGCGTGGCGGCGGGCGTCAAGCGAGCTCACTCGAGCGTAGGCGAAGGATGGATTAAGAGACCGAGTTCACCGAGTCGGGAAGCGAGATGGTGGCGGAACGGCTCGCTAACCGACATGCTTGGTCCCGCACCCAACATGGAAAGTTCAGCGTCTCGCCTTGAGCGACAGCGCTTCGCAGACTCGGGCCAACCGGAGACGGGTTCTGACTAAACAATCATATGGACGCCATATAAAAAGTCTTAAATTGACGTTTGGGCAAAGTTTTAGGTTGAGGCGAGACATTAGAGAACGTTTGGGATCAGCACGTGGAAGTTAAGCGAGGTGGTCGTCGCGTTCGTATCTCCGCGAGGTCGTGAGAGTCGGGAATCCAGTATTGGGATGGCCTGGATAGTTAGTGTTCTAGGCTCGAGATTCACGCTTCCCGCCCGCGTCTGCAGGTTCGTATTTGCCGAGAGATAGCGTTCACTGGGTGTCGTGACAGATTCCAACGCGGGTGGAATGCGGTCGGAATCTGAGGTTCCTCCTAAATTTAAATCGTGTTCCGCCCAGATTCCATCGCGGGCTAAATCTAGGCTTAATGTGACATTCCGCGAAGATTCTGACCATGTTACCCGCCAATTGTATCCAAATCGGGACATACCCGCCATGATTTCAAATACAATGTCTCACTATTTGCTTGCTTGCGTGCTCGTCGTTCCTGCCATCCACCAGCGACTTTTTGCATTGAATCAATTCAGGAGGCTAGTTACAAGTGAGT
>JANWGL010004115.1:0-10363 GCA_025200755.1 Ceratobasidium sp. C01 | reverse complement strand
AGCCCTTTTTCCTGACGCACAAATCTCTCGACTTATTCATTAGCGAAGTATCCATGGCAGAATACCTCAACGTTAAATACAGCGTGCCCCAGAAGACCACAAATAGTGAATAGATTACAACGAAGATGTTAATAACCAGACTTATAGATATTTTCCACCACATTATATGGCATGTATAGCGCACATTGAGCGGAGCAGGCTACATCAGGTCAAGCGGAAATTTTTACAAGGGCGTATTGCAGAGAACAAAATCAACCAAAGTTACATTGGTTCAGTTGAAGTTAAGTCCTTGACTGATATGCAAGTTAGAGTGAATGACTTGACGCGCCATATCAGTATTTGTAAGAATGTTGACTGAAAAGTCCATGCAAAGTCTGGGGGTACCGACGACCATAGGACTTGCGCGAAGTTTTCAAATAATCCAATACTTGTCTTATTCGAGAGTGGAGCCAATGTAACCTAGGCTAGAGGACACCTCTCGGGTATACATTTCAACGGAGTGCTATGTGGTATTCGTAAATAAGCCATTCTAGCAAGTCGAATACCACGTGGTACCGCCAGTAACCTGAGCGGGAGGATTACTTCCAAGCATCATGTCTACTAGGGAGGCGAATATAGAGCGTACTCTGAAAGAATGGGAAAGATCCTTGCGGCCCTTTCGGATGTCCACGCGTTCGATTCAGGAAGGGGTTCTCTGTGCGACAAATGTGCTTGATCAAATTGGTCCGTCGGTTAGCCCAACAACAGACCGCTCGATTTGCATATGAGGGAATTCGAGCTAATCCAATACCGCACTCACAGTTGAATTATTGAAACCCAAAGAAAACGGTCTCAGACACAATAGGACGGAAGATGTGGCAGGGCGCCACGGGTAAGGCCGACCATTTCATCATTTGAGCGTGTAAGCAACTTATACCACAAAGCTGAGCTAGCGCTCCACTGACCGTGTAAAGGGGTAATCAAAACTAAGCTTAAATTTGGGCATGAAGATATGATGAGAGGGACTAGTTCGGCGCGATTAAGTTGAAACGAAGGGATCGCCATAAGATAGCAACTCTATCGAGCTTTCCATGACCAAAATCTGTCCCGATACGTTGAAATTGACCGACATGTGTGCACGTCCATTATGTGCTCGACTCCATCCCGCGCATTAGGCAGTACGCTACCACCATCATGTAAGCCGTACACAAACCCGCAAAGTCCCGATCAGTCACATTTGTCATCATGAACAAGTTAATGTTCCCAGCTTCTGGAGAGATGGGCCAGGCTGCGGGCGCTTCCCCGCCATCCCGATCTGTCCGAAGGCTGAGTATTCGGCCCTCTTGAAGCCTAATTTGGGGACCGCAGGCGACATGGACCGGGGCGCCGCTCGGCGATTGAGCGCCGACCGAATCAATAAGTAGGGATTGTTATCGCGCCAAGCCTCAGGAGCCCTTGCGGTGACAACCCTACTTTATATTGCACGCCCCTATAACTAAGTTGCTCAAGGCGGTGGTGGGGGGTCCAGAGTTACGCTGGATAAGAATGGCGTCCCCAACGCTACTCACGGCAAGTCCAAACTTGCGCATACTTTCGAGGTTGGGATGCTAAGAAGTTATCCGCGAGGTAAGTTTTGGGCCGGGAGCTTGAAACAGTATCTCACGATTGCGGGGACTTATCGTTAGTGCATTATCCGACGCCTTCGTCAAAGCCGGGTGGCAAGTTAGCGTATTAAGTATATTGATCACTCAAGTCCTAATCGGGCTTTTGTTGTGCCACCCGGGTAAGACCCTATTCTAAGCACTGCGGCAGGACTTTTCGAGTAGTCAGCTAAAGACGGTTCTCCCCATGCTACACCCGCCTCCACATGCACAAAATGAGTTTGGCAAACGAATGCCCGAGCATACAGGGGTGGTAATGCGAGCGCTGATTAGCCCAATACAGTAGGGATTTTCCACCGTGAGAAGACGTTTCGGTTCATCCGAGTCTTACCTCAGATCCACGTGTTTCAATATCTCTTCTCCTGTTTCTAACGTGCCGATCCTCCTAGTCCATCTACTTTACCAGATCGCCTAGCCGGCACACATTCGAGCTTAGTCAACGACGTATCTCTCTCACTGCTGTATGAGTACATTCTAAACATAGGATAACTTGATTCGTCAACATATAATACATTTATACACATTTAGTTTATATACCTCCGGCAATTGCGAGCTCCTTCAAATAAGCGAGCATACGAATCGGAGCAATGTGGGCGCATATATCCCACCCGCTCAAGCCTACCCTCACCTCGAACACCTTCACACAAACCCAGAATCTCGAAAGCCCCGACCCTGAAAGTCTAAATGACATCATACCTCAAGAACACGCGACCTCGCCACTCTGATCTCCCTTTGCCGTGGCCATTCGAAATCGGGATCGTCGTGGACTCACGATCTGAATGACAGGTCCCGATGGAACCGGTCTATAGTTATCTTTAGCAGGACTAAGAATAGTTTTACCTTTCGGTCCCGTATGGGCGATCTCGTTAATCAGGTCTGGCCGGCGGCTGCGAATTAGTTTCAGGCGGAGATCGTGTACTATACAATACTTCTCGATAAGAGAAAATTCGCACGCTGGTATATGAGGTTGTTTCAGTTGTCCATAGCATTCGTCAACGCTCGCAAAGATATTTATAGAACTATGATATCGCCCATGTGAGCGCAAAGGAAAGGTCGACAATATTACGCAATTGTTCCGCTATCTTACCGAGCCCCTGTGACCGGACTTACGATGCCTGGATGTCCGGCCCGTGCCTTGACTATCAATAGCACCTCGATAGCGCTATGATCGTCGCTCATTTTGTAGATGCTTATATGTCGTATATGTGAAGGTTAATGATCACCGGAGTTCAGAAACAGATGACGATTGCTTTACGAGATTTCTTTCAAAGTTGTCACTCACGTTTAGAGGTTAATTTATTTTGAGTTTATCTCTATGGTGTCGCCGTCATACTCCGGCATATCAGAAGATCTGAAGTAACTGGAGAATATAATGAAATAGTCGGCGTAGGACACGGGCTCTAGAACTAAGACAGGTGTAGACATTCATTCTCAATTAGTGGCATTACGAAATTGGTGGCATGGCGGAGACATAGTGCTATCCCCCACCCAGTTTGGGCCTGGATGAGGCCTGATTATTACGAACTTTGCAAATGCCTGCCTCATTTGACTGACGACTGTTCAGACCTCAAGCCTGCTAGCATATCTGCCAAGAACCACTCACGCATCCATAAACCTCCCTTCCCACCTCATCCAATCCTCTCAGGTGAATTGTGAACGATATGAACGCTAAATCACGTGTAGGCTGAAACGAGAGCAACAGCATCAAATGAGACGGACAACCCAGTTCAGGCTCGACATTTTTACATATTCAAACAGCATCGAACAACGCCTGTGTGACTCGGTCTGAACACAGACCACAACAGATCGACAGCACCGCAATAACAATATGGCCTAATCGACAATCCAACTGCGCACCCGACGCATGGAGCTAGAGCCGTGAGACCACGCCATCGGACCCGTAAGCGGGACATATCAGACGTTTGAGCGAGGTACGACGATCACATATGTGATACACGCCAAGCTGGGTTTGCGAGGACGGATTGAGGTCGCGTCGCCTATGGAGAGGGGAGGGGGGTATGACGTAGGTGGGGGATCCCGGGAGGGAGACGGCGATGAGGAGGGGTAGTTTTGTTCGAAGCGGCGCAGCGTAGGGTTCGTGTCAGAGGATGACTGGCGGGCCGGGACGATACAGAGTTGTACGTACACGCCGAAATGAAGCGGACAAACATCACCGACAGCGGCGAAAACCGAAAAAATTCAATGTCGAGCAAAATGGCAGCGCACACACCCGTACTGAGCTCGTAGTCACCGTCCAAGTCGCCAAGGCCACCGTCTCTATTGCGTCTGCTCGTCGCCCGGGCCGGGCTGTACTCGTCTCTCACACATGTCGAGCCCACAAACGCGGGCACACCAAACCCGCCTTACATGAGATGTCGGCTCGGCACAAGACCCTGTGCCGGGGCAGATATGTCACGTGCACGTCGGCGCTCGGCGATCCACGGACGGGTACGAGAGGCGAGGCTATATATCGTACTTGACCACCCCCAGCAGTGCCAAGTCCCTGCTTTTGTTATTTTTACTACTTCGCACTTGGATCTTACTGGCTGGGTTATTATGGGACGTAGAAAGATTGAGATTCTGCCTATTCAGGTGCGTGTGTATAAGAGAGCGCTGTGGTTGCGAGGTGCTGATGTCGGTGCGCTGGTTTTTGTTGGCTGGGTGTAGCATGACCGCAATCGGTCTGTGACGTTCTTGAAGGTGAGGATTCAATGACTTCGTTGATGCAAACTGCGTGCGGTCATCCGCAGCACTCGCATCTCAGCTCGAAAGAAATCGTCGCTAATTTCCCCCCTCGTCTCTCCTCTTCGCAGCGCAAGAACGGTCTGTTCAAAAAGGCATACGAACTAGGCGTGCTCTGCTCCGTCGACGTGGCAGTTATCATCTTCGGTGCGTTCACATTCTCGTCCAGCCCAAACCTTCATCCTGTTGCCAAAAATACATCGACTAAAAATAGATATGGGTGATCTCCACCGCTCCCTTGTACACAGGTCACAACAACAAAGTCTACGAATACTGCTCGACTGACTCGGATACGATTGTCCAACGCAGGCTTCATGTGAGTCGTCGTGGTCTGTGTGTTTGGGGTGGCTGGGCGGGCGCTGATGACGTGTGTTGGTAGTACACCGGAGAGAGGGATGTCAAGACCCCGGCTGATTTTGGTGGAGACAAGGCAAACAACGATGACGACGACGATGGCAGCGACGATCCTGGTGAGTACTGGTGGACGTGGGAGGGATTCGTATCTAATCGGGTTATTAGCTCCGGGTGCGAGTGGGTCCCGTCAAATCACCGGCAACGGCAAATTCCCGACCAACGTGAAGAAACGTACCCGCGACGACGAACCCTCTCACTTGGACTATACTGTACGCTCATCCCACCCACAATTTTAACACCAATTAAACATTCCGAATAGTCACCTGGCCATCTCCTCCATCTGCAACAACCACCCCCATCCAGCTCTCGCACGACCCTCCCTAACATCTCCTCCCTCGCCCGCGGCCCGCCCCCCGTCTCACTCCCCCTCCCACCCTACGCAAGCATCCAACCCCAATCGCACCACCACCACCAACCCCCCTCCCACTCGCACTCTCTCTCGCACTCGCACTCGGCCGACGCACTCATGGAACGCGAACGCGAAAGAGAACGCGAGCGCGAAGGAGCCCTCCGCCAACTCGGTCTCCAACACCTCCTCAACTCAACCGCCGGCAACCCGAACTCTCAAACCAACGGACAGTACCCACCGCATCCGAGTCATCCGTCGCTTGTTCCGAATTTGAACCTCGCGTCGTTGTTGCAGGCGCATCCGCTTTTAGGACTGGGTGTGCCGGGGTTGAATCTGGGGCTTGGGGGGTTGTTGGCTGGGGCTGGTGCGGGTGGGGCGGGAGGCGGGGGTGTGGGAGGGGGTGCTGGGGCGCAACAGGATTTGTTGGCGATGTTGAGTGCGAATGCGGCGAATGTGGGCGGTGGGAATGCGTTATACTCCAACCCTTTGTTCTCGACTTTGTTCCCTAACCACCCCGGCCTCGGAAACGATAACAACAACGGAGGCGGCGGTGGGGGAGGCGGCTCACATTCTGCGTCCAATGGCACTGGAGGAGATGGGAAAACCGACTTATGGCCACTACTAGGACGATCCGAAGGGAACTCCGCACCTGTTTCGAATGGTGGTGGAGGCGGGGGCGGAGGAGGTGGGAGTGGGGGAGGAGCTGGAGGAGGGGATACGTCATGGTTATCGTTCTTGGGTACATCGCGCGGGTCGCAACCTCCATCAGACGACGTCGACCTCTCCAGCCTATTCCCATTCGATCCATCATCAAGTAGTGCATTAGGCGGTGTTGGGGTTGGAGCAAGCGACCCAGATGACGACGAACGAGGGGGCAAACGAGCTAAACGCTAGTGAACCACCCTCACACCTCTATGTTCTATGTACACGGAGGACGACGGACTTGTACTTTTAATACCTTCTGTTATGTTTCTCGGTGTCTCATGTGTGTTCATGTCTTATAAATTGTTCATGTTTTACATATGTGTTTTCGTGCGAAAAGTATTGTTAGTGTATGGTTTATTTTTGGGTGTGCGTAAATTTAGATGATGTGGCGCTTGTGATATGCTGCGGTTGATGTGTTTGGGGCTGTTTGTGAATGGCGGATATGAGGTGGAGGTTTATGTCAGCTTCATTTGAGGTCGTATACGGGCCGGGATGCGCTCAGGTAAAGGGACGGCTAGGAATCGAAACTGTTACAAGCCGTAGAATTATGTATTCGCGCATGCGCAAGTTTGATGGCGGGGACTAAGCGCAAAAGTCGCAGAATAACCTAGGCCGCACAGGATGTAACTATACCTTATGGCTGGTGAAGGATACATTGAATGTGCAGCTGCGGTGGTTATCAAACTTTATGTTTGGACATCTGGTTAGGAGAGGCAACAGTTACGTGTGCACATGCGATAGAGAACGAATCTCGACTTAGATTACATCTGGACATAATTAATACCAAGGGAACAGTGAAGGTAAACCGCCAATTGAGCTATAGTGAAGATTACTAATCTTCAATTCCGGGACAGTACTCAGCAGATACTCGCAGAGCCCTTGCGTTTGCAGGATTAACGTATCGTCTGGGAAATAACAGCCCTCAAGCCTGAGCTGCTTCAAAGGACGCAGATCTACCAATAACCGGACGGTGTCTTCAGCATCGAATTTACCGAGGTCTAGCCAAATAGAGTGGGGAGGAGGGAGGGCAGAAGGTGCGGCCACTTCATCGCTGTCAGGGTCGTGTAACCCTCGCAAGGCCCTAACCATGGGACCACATATATACAGCCTACGGAGGGAAAGTGTTTCAAGACGGGGCAAGGCGTGTAGGAGCCGATAAATGTCGCGTGGCTTCAGCTCGTACGCATCAAGATCCAGTGAGGTAATCGCAGAATACCAGACAAGACGACTAATATATTCGACTAGATCGTTGGCGGAGTGATAATCGTAATATTCCAAAACTGAGAGGCTAAGAGACGCGGATTCGGGTGTTAGAAGGGGAAGGACCAGGTCTGGGTCTGGGTCTACGAAACGGAGACTGAGCACTTGGAGATGACGGAGAAGCGCGGAAGTCGGATGAGTCCCGGCTACGACTAGAATGCTGAGATCATGTAAAGCCAATTGCTGTAAACCAGGACAAGCATTGAGCATGGTTACAAATTGAGTTGTTGTCAGCTAGTATGCCACAGAGGAGAGCCACAAGTGGAGTAAATTTGGCATCAAGGGAAGATCGATACTGCTTAACATCCAGCTTAAGTTCCCTCAGCCCTTCAAATCGGGGTAGCCAATCCTGCAACGTTGAGGGCTCATTCGCCGACCCCCAAATGTGAACCTCGAGTTTTGTGAGGCTACCGAGGGCGCCATTCCTGAACCGTTGATCCAGAAGGGTGTTTAGGTGTGATGTCGTAGGTAGTGACAGTGGAAATGTGCCGATGTGTTTACTGCCGAACTCCAGTCGGGATGGAGAGAGTTGACAGGACTCGGAATATCCTTTGATTTTTGTAGAGGGGTTGGGTATCGTCAAGGTGGCACTTGTGTCCTGCTAGCATATTTCGAAGTAGTGCTAAGGATAATAGTTAGATTAGCTGTGCGCCTTTATTCTCAGGATTAAGGACGTACACAAGATAGTTCAGTTTGGCGTGTTATAGATTCTCGGCTGAGGTGGCGAATTTGGCGTTCAGGGAAGAAGCTCGAGGTCACGTGGAGTACTAGGTTCGCTCCCCGACTCATCTCGGTAAGGGAGCGCCTGCGCAGGCTCGTTCGAGAGAATCATATTCCTCGCTGAAGGCAGAAACACACACATAATTCTAACGGCTAGGCTATTCTCCCCTATGCCACTGATCCAACTTGCAAGCACGCGGTCACGACCCTTTCGTTTCTTTCGCATTCTATCACTTTGCTCGTCAAGGTCACTCCAATCCCAAAGATGAAGGGTTCACTGAACCAGAGTTGGTGACTACATTGAATGTATATCAGCAAATTTGATGTTTTGGTTACAGGATTATTTGACGGCGCAAGACCCGCCGACCCTGCACTTCAAGGTCGTGATAAGTAAAATAACCATTCTGGCCTGACACTCCCAACCTACGCCCAACCAGGAGCGGAGACTTTGAATACGAGCCCTAAGCAAACTCGCATCCCCTCAGTTACCAACACCCATGTTATTAAGCATGGTCGCGAATAGATTGTATGTGCAAAAAAGAGAGCTAAAGGCTAGTGCGTCGCTCTCACCACGGAGGTATGTGGGCACGCGGACGGAAGTGTGCTGGTAAAGTGTTCCAATGTGGTTCTCGTCTTTCTTCATGTTTTAAGAAATTGTTTGTGTTTTACGTGCGCGAAACAGTAACACATCTTTTGATTTGTCTCGCAGAACCCCAGCCGGCCAACCAAGAGCTGCCTCCACCTCCATCACGGGGGCCCGAGCCTTGCGGAATCGAGGGCTGGCGTTCTTGTCAGTGAGCAAGAGTACCACCGGATACCAAAACCTACCCGGCGACGCAATCCACCTGGCGGGGGTGCCAGGGTACCCTACAGGGATCGCTACTTTGGGGTCGATCAAGGACGTGGACGCGCCTTTCATAGCGGACCATGTGTACGGACAGCTTGTGAAGCACAGCAGGCTGGACGGGGGGAGACGCAACGACATTTCACGCAGGAGTGGCGGGTCTGTGTCAGGGGATCGGAGAGAAACGAGCTGATCCGATGGGTACAGCAGGTATGTGGTGTTGATTTTAGATAATATCATGGCAACGTATGAAAAATTCCTCCACTGCTACTGATTATATACAAATCGCGCCTTATATGCGCAGATATGTCGTCTGTTGAGGTACGACCAGAAATCTCTGAGGCGACCATTGGTGGAGGCTTATGTAAATTGTGTTTGGAGGCCGTGTGCGTGGCTGGGAATCAAATAAAAATGAGAAGTAAATGAGGATCTAAATGGCTTAGATGAGTGCGGTTCCATATGCTAGGGGAGATCTCTATCCTTCAATTCCACAAATGTCTTATGTGGACATTTTGGTGTGTTTAATTCCAGAAAGAATCAAACTTCGACGAAGTCTCGGGGTGGGCTTCGAAGTATGTGATACAAACAGAGTCGGAAAGTTTGGCTGAGACCAGAAAGTTTTCTGAGGGTGCTATCAGGCGCGGTTAACGTATAATGTACTATGTAGCCGCGGTGTCAATCGATCTTTTTTGTTTTTTGATATCTGGTCAAGACAAGCAATAGATACTCGCGTATATGCGATAATGCATAGATCAGTACTTGAACGACATTCGAGCATACGTGATTACAGGGCAGACAGTCAAGGGAAATGCACATCTAAAGAATTTATGTTATTGGTCATTTTAAATCCGGCACTGCAGTCAGCAGGTACTCGCAAAGCTCTTTCACCCGCACGACCGGTACGCAAACCGCGGTATCATAGTGCCCAAGTTGGATTTGTTTCAAAGGACGTAGGTCCACCAATAATCGGGCGGTGCCCTCAGTATCGAAGTAACAGCTCAATAGCCGGACAGTGTGGAGGGAAGGTGGAATGTACGGCCACTCGGCCTCTGTTATATTCGTTTGTCCTTCGCAAGGTGTCAACTATAGACTTACCGATTGCCAATAATTGGAGAGAAAGTACTTTAAGCCCCGGCAAGCCGCAGAGAAGTGTGTGAAAGTGGTGTAGGTGTTTCCTACGGTCATGTTGGTCCATGTTTTGATTACACAGCACTTCAGGCCGATCTGCGCTCCGGGTTTCCGAGCTGTTGACTCGATGGTTCTGATGTTAAACCAATGTTCCGAGTGTTCTCTCAAGGTTCGATGCGTGTTTCCGTATGCGCCGCGTGCCGTGTAGGATACATGTTTTTTTGGATGTTTCGACGTGTTTCATTCATATTTGTGTCATGATGCCGACACATTGGATAGCTTCCCGTAACGTCTGAATCGACGTCTAAGCTATCCTAAACCGTTCTAAGCGGTCTATGGGCCAGTAGCGCCACTGGCACAGCAACCTGTATATAGATAGTTAAATGAATTCACTTTCGGCGGCTCCGACGGCGAGACTTGACAGGTGTGGAGCGGGCCGGCCGCTTGCCCGCAACTTGAGTGCGAGCGACACCAGGAGCAGGCGGCCACTACGGGCAGGCAGCGATGTCTCACACGGGGGTAATTTCGCAAAAAAATGACATTGGCGCATGTCCCAAACAA
>JANWGL010004114.1:0-20845 GCA_025200755.1 Ceratobasidium sp. C01 | reverse complement strand
TCTCTTAAACCGCTATGCAGGGCTGACTCTTTCACAAGGCGCCCGAGCTCCTGATGGGAACAAGCACATATAGCTTTGCCGCCGACATATATGCACTTGGGATGGTGAGTGCTCGCATGACCCATCTGATCACATGAATCCGCTTGGCACACCCTACTAATCAGCCGCCCTTCAGACCATCCTGGTTAGAAAAACGTGTATATGCTGTCACTCGAGTGCTAATCCAGACGTGTGAAGGAGGTCCTCACCGGAAAAGTGCCTCACGCGGACAAGCACGACTTTGCGCTGATTTATGCGGTTGTAATGAAGAAAGAGATCCCTGAACGACCTGACTCGGCAATACCATCGCAGAGTCTGCACGGAGATATACTTTGGGGGCTTCTCACTAGCTGTTGGGCATTCGACCCTGAGGGTCGTCCGAGTGCTACTCAAGTCCAAGACGCAGTAAGTAAATCCATTGGAACCACTCATCTGAGCTAATACGCCTGATTCAAAGATGGGGTCAATCACAGCTGAGGGCTTGAAACTAGACGACACGAGTCAACCAACGGATTAATTGAGCTGAAGAGATATCTTGGACTGTAATCAACAATGTTATTTTTGTTCGAAAATATATGCGATAAAGAGGACGTATCCAGCTCTTGCTTGCCTACATCGTGTAGTAATCACCGTGCTACTCATTAGTGTTCGCCATGAGTGCTTAAAATATGTATTATCCGCTTGAGCGTCTCACTGTACCAAACCAGGACCTTAGGCGCCGATGATACCTTAGTCACGTGACATGCCACACCCGACCAACGTTTCACAACGACGACCGTCCCAGGATGAACAAACGTCCTCACGAGGATTCCGACCCCGTATCTGCAAAGAAGGCTAAAAGGCAGGTTTATTATTATTATTATTCATTCGATACGCAGGCAGCTGACGGTTGACGCATGCGTGGTTTACAGTGATGCGGTGAGTCGTGCATGACAAGGTGAATATATCCTTAGCTTCTCTAACTTAGCACTATAACCGCTTTTGTGATTCATCCAGACATCTTCGACCGCGGGTGGCTCAGCCCAGGTAAGCAATCTTCGCTTCGGGATTGGCAGTGGTAGTTTGGTGGCTGACAAGACTGGATGGTTGGGTAGTTGACGGGTGACGCGCTCATCGCGGCCAAACGAGCAGAGATTGCGGCCAAACTAGCGGCATTCAAGAAGGGTGCTGCTCCTGTTCCCGCTCCGGCACCTACTTCGACGAACATAGCGGCGCCTGTCCCCATGTCGAGTTCGCTGCCACCTAAGCCGGCCTTACCTGACAAGAGCGAAATCGCGAAACGGATCGAGGAGGCGAAGAGGAGAGTTGCGGAAGGCGTAGCGAAGAAGGCCGCGCAGGAGAATCCCTATATCGTATGTACACCATCTTGTCTTTCCCTTACCTGGCCCCATTGTGTCTTCTCGACACTAATGAGTTCCCGAACAGTCCGCGGCCCCGTCCAAGAAAAAAGGAGTAGCCCCACCTGAACAAGTTCAACAAGGGTCAGGTCTCAAGATGGCTGCTCACCCGCTACTACTCGACACAGCGCCCGCGCCTGCACCGCAATCCAAGAAAGATCGATATAAACCCATGCTCCCTAAATTCGCGTCTATCAAAGCAAACGCTCGAAACCAACCGTCTCCATCTCCGGCACCGTCTCATACACACACGCCGACACCTACGCTCGACAGGCCGGGGAGCGTCAGCGCTAATCCTTATGCGTCGGGTGCAGCGGCAGGAGGAGGGGATGGGACGTTCGAAGGGGCTACGCCAGCTGTGAAGGAGCGAATCGGGCGAGGATTCAGGTTTAATCAGAAAGGAAAATACGTTGCGATGGGGAACCAACTGAGGCAGGAGGTGCAGTTAGATCAACTCAAACAGCGGATCGCGGAGAGCGCGAAAAAGGCGGGATTGGATAGCGAGTTCGAGACATTGGAGAGAAACATTCGCGTACGTGAATGTTTATTGCTTGGTCTATTAGTTCAATCTAACGTTCTAGGTCTGGTTCAGCGAGAAGCTCCACCTGCCGCGGAGTGGTGGGACGCTTCACTTCTTCCCAATAAAACGTATTCAGACCTCGACACCGCCGATCCAGCCGCGCCGCCCAATCTAGCCAATACGCATATTCGATCGCATGACTCGCCGATTACGATGTATGTCCAGCACCCTATCCCGGTCCCGGCACCATGGGAGAAGAACGAAGCGCCCCTCAAACCGCTCAAGTTGACGAGCAAGGAGGCCAAGAAATTGAGGCGGAGGAGGCGGATGGCGGATCTGCAGGAGAAGCAGGATCGGGTTCGGATGGGGTTGTTGCCGCCCGACCCTCCAAAAGGTTCGCCTTTGCTTTGGATTAACACCCGGAAGCGCACTGATATTGATTTGGATCCCAGTGCGGTTGGCTAACTTGATGAAAGTCTTGACGACGGACGCGGTTCAAGACCCGACGAAGGTGGAGGCGAGAGTGCGGCGTGAAGTCGCGGGACGGAAGATCGCGCACGATAAAATGAACAACGAGCGCAAGCTAACGGAAGAAGCGAGACACGAGAAGATCGAGAACAAGAAATCCGAGGAGGAACGCAAGGGGCTTTTCATTGCCGTTTTCAAGTGCGTACATCCATCCACTCTCATCCTCTTCGAGTTTCTAATTGGCGGGGTATAGAATCAAGACACTCTCAGACCCATCTCATCGATTCAAAGTCCGGCGGAACGCTGAACAGTACGGCCTCACGGGGATGTGCATTTTCCATCCCTCCTTCGCACTGGTCGTGGTCGAAGGCTCCGCCAAGGCGCTTAAAGGGTACAAGCGTCTTATGCTCGTGCGGATCGACTGGACTCAAGCTGCCGGCGCGCGTGAAACCGAGAATGACGACACCGCCGGACCCTCAACCTCAAAGGACGACGCTGAAGGGGATCAAGAAGGACCGGTGTCGCTAGAGAATAACCGATGCGATTTAGTATTCGAGGGGCCAGTGCGAGACCGGTCATTCCAAAGTTTCAAACCGAAGCGGTGTCCGACGGATGCGATGGCTAAGGAGGCGTTGGGGAGCAAGGCGGCGCCTTATTGGGACACGGCTAAGACCTTCGTTGAAGATATTTATTCGTAGGGTCAGAGTGTCTCGCAAATTATGTGTTCTGGGAAACCGTCGTGTCACGTGTACAGAATCGGAACGTAATGGAATGACGGTGATCTACCAGCCTTGATTGTCGTTTACATCTACCATCGGAATGAGCAACGAGGAGGTAAGCCCTGAATTACAATCAAACGTTTATCTTACTAGATTTTCAGTCGGCCAAAGCCCCACCGCTCTCTGATGCGTCTGCGCCGAGGGACGGAGAGCCGAGCGCAGACGAAACGGAGAGGCTACGGCGGTGGCAGGAGGAGAGAATTGAGCGGAAGCTCAGGGGAGAATACGAGAGCTATGTTAGGAACCTGAACGAGTTGGTAAGTGCTCTCTACTAGCTACCTCGATAACGATTTATCTGGATACGTGCTAACCATCAGCACGCGTTCACGTCTCCTCATCGATCCAGGTTTACGACAACGCCGCATCCTCCGCTCGAATCACCTCTGTCCAAATTGACGGCACACCAAACACCCGCGCCTCGTTTCTCGCCTCCATTGTGAACCAGCACCTCCCCATCCCATCACGCCTAGGTGCACCCCTCTCTCCCTCCGAAACGCTCACCTCCGCCGTCCACACAACCCGGCACATCACATCTGCGCTCACTTCTACTGGGATATTCGCCTCCGTCTCGCCCACACTCGCGCGTTCGACCTCACCCTACGCAGCGCCGCACGATTATGCGCTCAGAATTCGAGTGAGGGAAAAAGGACGACTATTTTTGAAGACGTCGACAGATGTGGGGAGTAATAACGACGGCTCGGCGTCTGCTACTGCGCGCATACGGAATGCGTTTGGAGGGGCCGAGACTGTCGAGGGTGCACTTGCATTTGGAACGCAGACCACTCGGGCTGGGCATTTGCGCTGCGAGTGGCCTATTGTCGTTGGAACTGGTGAAATTAAAGAGGGAGGGGATGGGAGCATACGAGGGGAGGTGGGTGTGTTTGGTCTGGAGAGGGATGCCAAATGGTATGCGAGCGTGAGAGAGGGCATTAAAGGATTTAGGGCGTGTTTGAGGGTGAGTTGAGCTTGAATGTCGGCGGGTTGTGTGGCGCTAAGTGGATGGGCGGGTGGTAGGGACAAACGATACTGGGCGCGCACGAGTTGGCGTACGAGGCTGCGATGCGACATGTTAAAGACCTGGACGCAGACGCATCTCTTAGGTGAGTTTAAATAGTGAATATTTACGCTTCCCATATTTAACTAACTCTATGTATGCAGCATGCGCCAATCGGCAGGTTACACCTCTAAATCATCCATCTCCCACACCTTTACTCGAGATACGCGAGACGATGCACTTCAAGGCACGCGTGGGTCCTACATGCGATACTTCCAGGTGCGCCTCTTCGTTCTCTTTTCTTGCCCCTATACCTCCACGTCCTCGTACCCCAACTGACTATCATTACAATATCTCGATATAGGAATTTGCAGGCTTAGGCGGGGACGCCGCGTTCTTCAAAACTGAATCCGATACTCGCTACTCGAGAGCTTTATGGAGCGGGCATGTACGTTCACGCCATCGCCTGATATTCTGTTTTGTGTTAACTAATTTGATAAATTTGATTGGTTGAACCAGACGATCTCCTTCTCCGCTCGCACGGGATTCCTCTACCCCCTCTTTGGTCGCCCGTCCTTATTCAACGACAGGTTCCAGCTGGGTGGGCCGACCAGCATGAGAATGTTTAGGCCCAACGAGATGGGTCCTAGAGACGGGAGTGAGTTTAAATTTATCAATTCTCCCGCCGTCCGTGTGTACCGAAATTAACCGGGAAATATCTAGAGAATTCGGTAGGCGGCGACATGTACTGGGCTGTAGGAGCGAGTATCATCGGGCCTCTCCCTCTTAAACCGCATTGGCCGCTCAAGACGCATATGTTTGTAAATGCGGGTCGGTTGGATTCGTATAATATCAGTAAGCATCCCCCGTCTCCTCCCCTCGCCCCTTTCTCGCGGTCGTCCCCAGGCCTAACTTCACATCCAACTAGACAAATCCTCGTTAGACCAAGCACTCCACTCCTTGACCACGCCCTGCATCTCGGCAGGCGTCGGGCTAGTATATATGCTAAACCCCGTGAGGATAGAGTTGAATTTTGGCGTGCCTATTGCGGCGAGTGTCTCAGATGGGTTTAGGAAGGGGATACAGGTCGGGATTGGGATGGATTTCTTGTAGGGTTGTTGAAGAGTCGGGGAGAGTGAAAAGTAGATTGTCGATTTAGGACTGAATAGAATGTATTACACCACTCATTTGATGCAGTTAAGTTTGAGTTTGAAATGGGAGAAGGGACCTGGCGGCTATTCTCCGGCTGTTCTGGCAATAGGCGCACGCAGAGGCGTAGTTGTGATTGGGATAAGCATGAATCAAGTATATCAAGTTGATGAACTTGATATCATCGCTGGACGATACAAGTACTATACCTATCACGGTTATTTCACCCAACAATAGAGATGAACAAAATACGAACTTGTCTCCTATCGCACCCGACACACAACTTCCCCACCTAACCCCAACCTCAACGCTTCCCTCGCCTCCATCCACGCACTCGGCACACCCTCCCTCGCCTCAGTCTTCACAACCGCAATCTCCCCAAAACCCAAGGGCGAAACAAACTTTGCTCTCCGTCCCGTACACAACCTCTTCACCTCCGATACGTCCATATTAATCCGTTTGCTCGGCTTGCTCACGAGCTGAGCGGCAGTTAGGACCGGCCTGTCCCCGCTGTACTTGAGTTCTGCCCAGATGCGCTTTTGAGCGGGTCCTGCATTATTGAATTGCTCTGGGGATGGAGCAAGGTGTGTGCCTCGAGTTAGGGAGGATATGAATCCCGAGCGGAGGAGGACGGAGAGGATGGCGAGGTTTTGAGTGGTGTGAGGGACTGCGATGGCTCTGTGACGTGCTCGGAAGCCGTTTTGAAGCCGCGCGCAGAGGTCAAATGGGAGAGGCATCTATATCCCGAAGTGAATAAATGTGCAGCGTTTGGGAGGCAATTGGACTTACGGTGGACGAGATGAGGAGAAAGTTGTGCACGTGATAAAGACTCACGCCCTGACTTTCGCCTCTCGTATCCTCCCACCATGTCCCTCCTCTTCTCCTCTCTCCGAGCCGCGCCTCGAATTCATACAGCATCTATATCCTCTCCTTTATTCTCATTTACTCGTCTCCGATCTCAACTTGCCCCTCGACGAGTCCGTTATCGCAAATCCCATAAAGGCCGGGTCCCTGTCCCGATAGGAGGCTCCACCAAAGGCACGACACTCGCATTTGGAGAATATGGGCTACGAGTGCGGGGAGAGGGGATGAGGCTGACGGCGAAGCAATTGCAAGCTGCCGAGGTTGTGATCAAGAGAAAGTTGAAGGTGATCAAGACTAGCCAGGTGTGGATGCGTGTGTTCCCGGATTTGCCGGTGTGCGTCAAGGTATGTCGATGATTTTCACTACCTGAGTATCATCTGGAGAACTGGACTCATTCAATTGTGTTTAGGGAAACGAAACTCGTATGGGGAAAGGGAAAGGTTCATTCGAGTATTGGGCGTGTAGGTAGGTGTGTTACGAATCCAAGTCTATCATTTATGTTTATACATTCTTTTCCAGAGTACCAACGGGAAAGGTTGTCTTTGAGATCGGTGGTGGAATCCGAGAAGAGATAGCTCGTGATGGTCGGTGGTTTTGCTCTGAGCTCACTCCGGATTAACTCATTTTATATCTCTCCTACTACTAGCGCTTCGTCTTGCTGCCACGAAACTCCCCGTTCTCACAGACTTTATCAGCCGCTCTGCCGGCCCCAAACTCGGAGCTCTCGAGCTGCCTGCTGTGCCCCCGAAACCCATTACAGGTATCAGCCATAAAATCATTCGGAAGCCATTGCAGCCTCTGTCTGTGATCGATCAGGAGTCGTTGAAGGTTCCTGCTGGAGAGGTTCCTGTATGATATTGATTTAATTCTCAATGACTATTAGTTTAAATCCTTCTAGACTAACGTCCGGGATAATTTAGGATTCACTCTATCACGTGACTACTCGGCGCGAGCACAACCAGTTCGTCTTCCAAAGCAGACAGTTACTTGAACACTAGGAAAGCCTCGACTGTCACAATCACCACACCGGCCAAGGTTATACACAAAAAGACCACGATATAGCTCCAGGTATCATCACCTCACACAAGTTGGATTTTAGGCGCATATAGTTTACGGTGCCGAACAACTGTCTTCATGACGACTCTTGACGTCATAGGTATCTATAATCACCCTCGAGGTGGCAGCTATCAAGAGTCTGATCTCATAGTATAACTTCAAGCTTGATGATCTCAACCTCGCTCTAGCCATTATGACTACACCAATCGACACTGCTAGCTTTGAACCTGATGCTCCACTCTCGCAATCCGAGCTTACGCTTCTCCTCGCACTCCCTCGCGCCGCCAAAGCAACTCCAGATGCTACACTCTTCAAAATCCCCTGTGGCCCTGATCCTAAGCTTGGATTTATCGACGTCTCGTGTGCCGAAGCAGCTTCAATCGTTTCGCGTCTCGCTACAATTTGGGCACCTCGTTTATCGCCCTTGCATAGGATCCTACAAGGGAACCAATGCCCTATTATTGGATTCTCTGTTCAACCACCTGTGCATGGTTTCTTCCACCGCTTGGCGTTTTGGTCATTAGGTTACTGCGTGCAATATTTCGATGTTAGTTTTGCGGAAGGCGTGGTTGACGGTCTACTCAAAGATGGCGGTTGTACGACTGTGCTTTATTTCGGAGACGATATGAAAGAGTGGGCTGCTGGATGTATGAAGAGGTTGAAGATTCTGGCGTTTGAACTTCCTGAAGAGGAATTTGCCATTAATCTGGCGAAAAAAGAGAAGGAAGGGAATGATTCACCTGGTACGCTTTTGTCCCCACTAAGGTAGTCGAACCGTATAAGTAATAATATTTCTTGTTAGCTCCGCCGTGGCCTAGCCCTCGTCGCCCTGTGCCATCCGTAATCCTCCATTCCTCCGCCTCAACAAATAATCCCAAACTCCTTCGCTTCACACTCCAATATTGGGCCCAAAATCTCGAATCTCACTCTGAGCTCATCCTATCAGACGATCCATCCCCCTCGCCTACCAATCGCCGCGCGGGGCTCATGATTTCACCTCCCTATTGGCACACATTCACCAACGTTCTCGTCCTACATCTAGCTACACTTACCCCACTCGCACTCGTGCATACTTGTAATCCTGGAACAATGCCTGCTGCTGAGATTTTGGGGTGGTTGGAGGCATCGGATGCGGGGCATGTGATCACTTTCGCGTTACAGGGGAGGGAAATGTTGCATCTTGCGTTTGAAGAGCAAGAGAGTGAACAGAGTCTGCGGTGGTCTAGGACAATGAAGAACATGGAGAGGGTTGGGATCACCGGGTCGGATATTGATGAGGAGTTGTCGGATATGTTTGTCAGACACGGCGTGAAGGCCATGGTACGTCTTTCACATTAGTATCGCCTTACATTATACTAAATAGAGCGCCAGAATTTATTTGGCACCTCCGAGTTGGGAGGCCTCCTACTCGGTACACGACCACCGTATCACTACTTGCGCCCCTACCCTGATGTTCCGCCTCCTCTGGCAATCCCTGTGTCTAGCGACGGAGCGACTGACGCTGATAACAACGAATCAACCGAGATTAATCTCGCAGCGGGTCAACGTCGCCTAGTTCAATTATGGACGCTCGTCTCATCCCACCCACGCCTTGCGATCGTCGCCTCTACTCCAGGTTTACCTCTCAAAATTGAGCCATTCCCCGGCTCTGGCCCAGCCCACGGACAACCAGCGACAAAATGGGGAGATCTGTTCTACGAGCTCCGTATTCCTCTTGACCCTGCAGATAAAGGCCGCCCGGACGTTATTAGTTCAGACGGGGTCACCGAACTCGTTTACATCCACGCTGGAAGAGCTGACGACCATATTCGGCTGAGCTCGGGCGAAGACGTCAATGCGTTCGAGGTCGAATCAGCACTCACTACTGCGCTTAGGTCGGCATTAGAGGATTTGAAGGGATGGGAGCTGGATACTTTGCAAGTGTTTGGGACGAACAGGCCGCATACAGCCCTGGTTATACAGCTGAAACAAGATAGCGAGGGAGGTTCAGCGGAGGGTACTGTGATACGGAATATCAGGGATACCGTGAAGAAGGTGAACGTAGAGGAGAGGCTATCTGCGGAAACCGAAATCGACGCATATAGGCGGGTGTTAGTCGTCACTACATCAGGTGGACACCTCAAGACGGACGACAATAACGGAGATGCTCGGATCGAGGAGAGTTTGTTAAAGTGCGGAGACTTGGTCTTGTCGCAGACACACAAGCTTACACTACAGCGGTGGAAAAACGTGAAGAAGTTTGAGCCTTGGTTGGAAGCAGCCTGTAGGTCGGGCTAGGACTCTTATTCATTGATAAAATTATTGTGAAATCGTGCACGAATGTAAGAACCTTGGGAAGTCCCAGCCTCGGGTATGTTCAATCTGACACTGATATGACAAGAGAAGCGTTACACGCACGTGCTACCATTTATAATAAGAAATTGTCAAAGGATCGACCCAAGTTAAGTGTGCTACTCTTGTGATTTTTATGACGGATAAAGTTACTCGTACATAAGAGCCTATACCATCTGCTACCTCGCATGTTCTCATGAATCGAATTTCTCCCTTTTTCTGTGTGTAGTTAATGTATAATGGCAAAATTGGAGTGCACTCTATCGATATTGCTGCATAACACCAACGTTGGGTCATGTGATTCAACTTCGATCGGACCTGCCACCACTGGCACGGCTCACCGCCATACAGCTACCATGGCCAAAGAGCTAGTGCCTTCCTCTAGAACCACAATAACTCATGGGCTCTACCTCGTCAATCTCTAGTACTGTTCAAACCAGGACATATCGATAACACGAGGTCTTAACCCAAACTGCAGCACACAAAGTCAACTTTTTGACCATCGCGCGACTTCGCCCCTACGCTTGGGTCGCCCTGGGTAGAGATATATTCATATGGAACTATATTGACTCCTAGTTATAATGCCTTGCACCGTTGATAGCCAGCCTAAGAAACCTTGTTTCCGACTCCACCTACCTCACCTGTTGATGCCCGCGCCACGGGTTCTCGTACTTTCCACTTGTTTCACGATACACTATTGGATACTAGCAGATCCTACTGTAATTTCTGTATCGAGAAGCATACCGTTTCAATTGTGATTGCCTCCGCAAGCCGTAGACTTGAAGGGAGGATGCGATTGTCTCGTGCTAGCTACAGATTGACCTGACTTGGACTAGAACTTAGGAGTGACTAGCCCTAATGGTGGATTCGCCTCCGAATAGGAAGGTCTTAAATAAATCATTGTGTATTTTATGAAGATTTTTTTGGAATGGTATGATGGACCCATTGGTAGCTTGGTCGGGCTCGATACGTTAACTTGAAAATCTTAGGTAGGCGTGCAACCCTTTCTTGAAGTCGGCTCATTATCTCAGGACTTTGAGGACACGCCACTGGTGCTATCCGAGTAGTGTTGGAATCATCATTCTCCGGTTGATGAGCGGGTAGGAGCATACCTGGGGTCTTTTCTACGAGAACTGCGCCTTTCCGTCCGAAGGATACATATCTTGTGTTGGTCACGCGTTCTGGTGAGTTCCCGCGCTTATCTAAACCGCGCCGCTCACCCTTTGCCATTGTTTGTCCCGCGACGATTTAGGGGGCTAGGAGAGTGTCTGTTTTTTCTTTAATTCTTACTACCATCCTCCGACGACTTGAGCATCCAATACTCAAATCCCTCAACAAGATGGTTGTACTCCCTAGCATTGTCGTAGCCTTGGTGGTTGCGCAGTGTGTGTTTTGTAGTCTGCAGAGGTCGTTGTATGCGGTGCTCGCTGTGACTGTTGTCTTGTGAGTGTCTCACCCCCTCGTTCCCTCGCCCTTCGATCCCTTTTTTGCGTTTCTCTGTCACTTGCTGATTTACATTGTTGCGCAGTGCTGTTGGAGCTGGTCAGGGTGCTGCTCCGGCGACCACTGGACTGGAGGTTGTCGGGTGAGTCGATGAACGCAGCGCTGATTCAGGGGCTTGTGCTGAAACGTTGAGAAAAGGTTATACCCTTATACGAACGAAGTGTCTGCGGTCAATCAGACGTTCAAACCTCATCGCCTGTTCACGCAATGCCCAGCGAACAACGCACCTACTCGATCCCATCCCCTTCATCCCCTTCATCCCTCTCATACTCACCACCCCCCCTATACTCCCTATCACCCTTATACTCCTCATCCCCTTTATATTCCTCAACCCTACTATGTTCCTCAACCCTCCTATGTTCCTCAACTCTACTATATTCCTCATCCCTCTCATATTCTCCATCCCCCTCATTCATTCCTCCCGGCCTGGTCCACTCAGGGCTTTCATATTATCGTGGATACCGGCGCGCTCCCCAAAACACTAGTGCCGCGCATTACACGTCCGCCCGATAAATATAACGTCGAGGGGCACCTGTTGATTGTGAGTTTTAGTGCCCCTATCATCCTATGCGCAACCGCTAGAATGATATTTACATTCGCCCATTACAGGCCGGCTTCGTATTCTGCGTTTTTGGCGCGCTTTTCAGCGCCGCCTTGATAATCAAGCAGTTCACGAAGTCTGGTGAGTCTTTCAACCCTAGGTTGGTATATGCTTATACCTAACCATCTTCGAATGACTGGTAGCACTTTCCCTCTTGTTCGGAGCGCCAACCCTGGTACTGTTGTACCCGCTTCTTGTCAGTGAGCGAGTTCGGGTCTACCAACAGAATCGGCCGCCAGCGCGGGAATTTGTCCCCCAACAGTCGGCACTCCTAGGAACCTCAGATAGGTCCGAGTGTCACGAAGGATCCCCTGACAGTGCATCTCGGCTGGGCGAGAAATTGCATGCGAGCGCTACCCAGCACGTAGACGCCAATGCCAAGGAGACCTCCAGCGCCGTTACCGTTACACCTAGGGACGATACTCTTGCCGCTCAAACCACTACACCCGCGAGCGCCGAGGCCAAGGAAACGACCGAGCCTCCATTCATACCTCACACCACCACCACACAGACTGGACAGGCCGTTGACCACTACACACCCGCGCCCCATGACTCCGCAAATCCTCCTCCCTTGCTTCCCAATAACCTAGACTCGGGCAATCATGTTCAGAACGGTAGGGACTTGGCCCCTGCCACCTCCGACGCGCTACTAGGCCTGATCGCCGGTTTTGCGTTGCTCTCTCTATCGGAGGGCGAATCGAACACTCATCCCAGTCCTTCCACTTCCGAAAATAACTCTGGCGTGCAGGTGCAGCCCGAGACCGCCGCACCCCCTGCTAGGCTCGCTTCCAATTCTACCCATGCCTTTGAGGACGGCAACAGTCATTCCCAGGGATCCGCCGACATAAGCGTGGAAAATGAGTCTGTTGTCGGTGATCATGCGGGCGACGCAACCGCGGAAGACGAAACAGGCGAGAACGCGCCAAGTGCCGGCGAAACCTCGTTCGAGCCTATGCAGGATAGCGACCACGTCCCACAAGCCTATTCTAATGGTCCTGGACATTCCAACCCCACCATGACTACCGCAAACATTGAGTCCTTGGATCTGCACATGGCCATTCAAGATCCAGCACCTATTACCGTTGCTACACCCACCGAGGACGTTGACTTAACTGTTGCAGCTCCTCTCGCGACAACTTCGACCAATACGCTAGGTAATGTACATTATCTTATGGTAGCTATCGGCATCCATTGAGGCCTCTCCCCAATATTTTAGAAGACAACGAGATGGCGGATAGAGAAGGCGAGTCTGACGATGAGATGGTAGTCGAAGCGCTGCTACCGACAACCCAACCCGAGACTGCACCCAACAATAGCAACATTCCCATTACCTGCACTCCGACCATCGAGATTGCGATGAACACCGAACCTCAACAAGACCCACAGCCTCCAATTCCGGAGAGTGCAGCGCCAGTCGCCAATCCAGTAGGTGATACTAGCGCTCAGCTCTCCGGTTCGCGTAAGCGTAAGACGCGTAGCGTTTTGGCTCTATGGGAAGAACGGGTTCAAATCGCAAATGGTGAGTTTATAGAGCTAATGGTCAACGTTTCTACTAATACATGGCCTAGGAATGTGTTAGCTCGGCCCGCCAAGAGGCAACGAATGATCGTGGAGGAAGAGGTCGAGTCCGAGGAGACGTCAGTCCAACCCACCCCTCCCATCCAACCAATCACTCCCGCCCCGGCTGAACCAGCTGCCCTTGCTCAACCGACCGCTCCAACGCAACCAGCCGCCCTCGCCCAACCAAACTCCCCTACCCTGCCAAGCACTCCCGCCCAACCGAGCGCCCCCGTCGCAGAGGTCGAGGAGTCGCCCGTGCAACAAGTAGGAAACGGGGTTGAGGGAAAGGGAGAGGCAGAGCAGAAGGCGGTTGGGCCTTCAAGGACCGGCAAGGGGAAGGAGGTGTATCGTGAGGGATACCAGGCGATGCTGAAGTTAAGGCGGTCGAAAGGGAAGCAGAAGGAGACGGAGGAGGGGGAGGAGGGGAAGACGTGGAGGAACGGGGAGAAAGAGAAGAAGGAACGGAGGAGGAGGGAGAGGAGGGAGAAGCAGGAAAGGAAGGTGCGGAAGAGGGAGGAGAGGGAGAAAGACAAGGAGGAGAAGGAGAAGGCGGAAAGGAGGAAGATGAAGGGAAAAGACAAGGAGGTTTGGTCCGACCCATCCACAAATGCTGCCCAGGAGCCCCCAGTCGACGACGCCCCGGCCAGCCATGAGGAGCCTGCACACCCAGAAGCGAACGCCGACGGTTACCTCGAGGAGTTATTAGTGCAGCTCGCTCTACAAGCATCGACTGCTGATTCGTCATCCGCGCCAATTTCTCCGGTCAAACCCATCGGTGCGACGGGTGCGACAGACAACCACCCAGCCGAGCCTACCTTGGGTACCGAAGGCGGAGCTCCCCCCGTCAATCAAAGCGTGCACGAGGAAACCGGACGACCGAACACGCCGCCCCGCAACGCTCGTCGTGAGTTTACCCATATTAGCATACCATAGCTTACTAACTATTTATCTACAGCTCCTATAGGGATCCGAAAACTCCGACTTATTGTGCGGGAGCCGGAGCCGGAGCTGGAGCTGGAGGGCGAGGAGGTCACGCCGCCGGGCTCTCCTACCCATGAGATGCTCAGGCAGAAAGACGTGCGTCAGTTGGAGACGCGCAAACGAAGGGAAGCGGAGGGGGCTGAGCGGTTGAGGACGAGTCGGTCGACAAAGGGACACCGACAGCCATACCAGGTCGCGCGGGAGACGAAGAAGGTACAGGCCGAGAGGAAGAAGCGCGCGGCGGAGTCGGAGCGAGCTGTGGAGGACGTACCCGAGGACGTGGAGGCCCCTAGACCAGAAGACGCTGTGGATACCGAGGCCGCTACCGGGACTGGAAACGTGACCGAGCCCGAGAACGCGGGAGGTGGAGCTGGCCCTGTGGAAAGCGACGGAGCTCTGACGTCGCGGGCAATCGCGGACGAGGCTGCAAGGTGGCTGGAGTCGGTCATGGGGGAACTCAGCCAGTCGATCACAGGTGCTGGGTCGTCATCTGTGGTGTCCCTTCCACCACCCAACTCTAGCTTCGCCGACTCGTCGGGCGCAACCGAGAACACCGAGCCAAGTCAGGTGTTCTCGACCAACACTAGTCTAGAGACCCAGGACACCGACCTCGAGGACTACGAGGACGTGATCGCTGGATCCTCGACTCAACCTGCTGGAGAACCCGGTCCCTCGAACCAAGACGCACCCCAGCCTCCCTGGAATGGGCTAGCCGTTAAGGATCCCCAACCCCCACTCCCGACGCCAACGACCTTCGTCTGGTACGAGGATATCATGGTTGTTCCCGCACCCAACGCGGCGTTGGAAGTAGAAACGGTGAATGGAGGGTTCCCGCGAGTGGTACTGCCTAAACGGCAGCGCGATCAGGAGGAGGGAGAGGGTAAGTGAGCATTACTTGCAATTATTACCTTTACCTACCAACGGTTCACAGATGAAGACACTCCGGCGTTAAAGAGGACTAAGACTCCTCTCTCGCGCGGAGTGTGGGAGAGCATGATGGCGAGGGTGACAGAGGGTGACAGGGTGAGGTGGGCGAGGAAGAGGTGGACGAACAAGATGGGGAGGAGGTTCGGGCCGCAGATGAACTAAGCGGGCGAGGGAGGTATGAGTAGTACGCGGAGATGCGCGAATCGGGAGAGGGGTTTCCTTCCCTCTCCCCGCTTTGTTTCGTTTCGTTTCGTTTTGTTCTATCTCTTTTGTACGGCCGCGGTTCACGTCGGAGGGGATATGAGTGGGCGCGAAGATGCGCGAATGGGAGATGGGGTTTCCTTCCCTCTCCCAATTTTGTCTTCTTTAAAGTTGTGGTTTACCTCTTTTGCATGTAGCGCCATTTGCGCACCATTGATGTATAATACCTTGGTATTAATTATTTATATTTATTAAAATACGTGTGCGTGTGTGAGGGTCCCAAGTCGATCTTGGAGTTTACACGGCCGGATTTGACGGCGTGTTCCAATGTGGGTTACTGGAAGTGGATATATGCGCGCTCATCAAGCAGCACATCGTTTCACGCGAGAATACAATATCGAAAAAAGATGATACCTGGCAGATTATATACAACCGCTCGCAAAGAAAACCCAACCCTCATTCAGGCTCTGCATACATGGCTCCGAGAAGTCGCCACTCTTCATTTTAATTCTATCTAGTTGAATACCCGGGTTCCTAGCACTACGACCACCATGCGACTACCAAAGAGAGTGGGAATAAGGGGAATGGAGTACAGGAGGTCGCACAATGCTGCTTACTCCCGGGTAAGTAAAATAGAACTCAACCAGAGTCGCAAATAGGGGGCGAACCGGTCGAAACGGCTGGCTAGCAGCCCAGAAATCCACCAATCTTCTCGATTTGAGCACAACTTATATAGGGGCGCAACAATTGAGAAACCCAGACCAGCCAAGTAATTATTCTACCAAATGACAGAAGAGAGATCGAGAGAAAGTCCAATTAGTCCATGATACAAACATATAACATGCGAGATATAAAGGAAACAAACGAAAGTCAGGTCCAGTTTAGCACCAAAGTCATATCCAGGCAAACCAGAAAATGTACATAAATCAAAGTTAGATCCTAGGTCCATTGTTCACGGGTGCATACTCGTGTCCTTGTCCCTGTGTGAGCCCAGGCGCCGGGCCCATATTGGGCGTGCCAGGCATGCTGTTAGTAGCTGAATGAGGCGACCACGGCTCGTGCTCGTGGAGAGGCGTGGCCGCGTGCAGCTGCGCGGTGTCCATTGTCGAGGAAGACATGCGGTAGTCGTATTTCCCGCCTCCAGCCTTGAATGGCACGATGGGAGCGTTGAGGTCGGATTGGGAGAGTGTTTGCATAGGCACTGTTACACAATCCAAGCGTTAGTATAGGATATGTAGGACACCGAATGGAACGTACAATGAGTGTCTGCGATGTACGAAGGTTTGTACGGCTCGTCATCGTTTGCCTGGGGCTTCGCATTACCGCGCCTCCTGATCCACATAAGCAAACCCTAAAAGCACATTTAGCAACCCAAACAATAACGCGAAACCCAATACACTCACCAAAAGGATCAAAACGGTCCCACCAGCGATCGTCGACGCGAGCACAATCGTCCTCTGATTGGTCGACAACCCTGTACTACTGCTCGCACCAACCTCCGCAGTCCCAGTCGCCGCACCCGAAGTCGAACTCGAAGTCGCGGTCACAGCTGGGACAGGCCAATACGCCTTCTTGACGATATCCGCTCCGTATTCTGCGATCGCATATGCCGGACCCATAGTATGAGCCGTAACGTGGATAGGCATAACGCTAACGTCGATGATGCGGACGTTGGCGGTGCCGTAGACGCGGAGAGTAGTGTCGACTACGCCGCCCATGTCGTGCGGAAGCATGGAACATGTGCCGATTGGATGGTATTCGGTCGCGACGGAGTTCTCAAGGTAGGTGGCGATGGCGTCGTCAGTCGTGGCGGCGCTCTGGTAGACGAAAAATCAAATGGAAAGAGCGGAATTGGGAGAGTGTGCGACAGAAGGCAGAATATATGCGCGGAAAAATAGCGATATCCGTCAGTAAACTTCCTAACTATGGAGTGTAACGCAACACGTACCGTTCCCGCGTTCTCAGTCTTGAAGTACGTGTTCATCGGCGCAGTAGCTCCAACAGTCCTCACATACTTGATCCCAGCCCTCATAATATCAACTAAAAACGCCGCAAAACGTCAGCAACCAAGCGCGAAACAGCTAACCAGACATAACTCACCATCCCATCCATTAGACAAGTAATTCTACACATCAAATTGAACCAGTCAGCTCTCTTGCCCCTAACACCAAAACGAAACCAAGCCCAACTCACAGGATTAATAGTAGGCGGATCAAACGCACTCGCGCTCTCAATCATAACCTGCCCACGGCTCCACGCATGCTGCTGCGCGACCTGAATCCCCGCGCTCCCCGCACCGGACAACATAGTCATGATAATCTCCAATTGGCCTTCGCCGTCTTGGAGCATCGCGAGCTGGGTGTTAAATTGCGCGGTGATGCCTTTGAGGACGGCGCTGTCGGTGGAGGCGGATAGGGATGCGAGGGCGGAAGTGAGACCGGAGGAGAGGGTGGAGAGCCAGGAGGTTGCGGTGGTTCCCATTATGTTTTGGATGTTGGGGTAGGCTGCGAGTGTGGGGGTTAGCTGTTAGATTGATTCGTGATGAAACGATGGGGCTACTTACCAACTGCTTCGTTGATGTAAGTCCACAGTCCAGTCGCGTCATCACGCCATTCGGTGAGCGCTGAAGCCTGGAGTGTGTCGTTGATCATGAGGTCCCACCACGTCGCGCCGTCGACTGCCCATGACACTGAGGTGGCCTCTGAAATAATAAAATGTGATTATATCAGTAAATTGCCAGGTTATCCGGACGAGAGAATACGTACCGTGGTCCTGCAAGTTCTGTCCGACACCGGGAAGGTCGACAACGGACTTGATGCTCAGGGAATCCATTAACGTTTTCGGACCGACACCAGAGAGTTGTAGTCTAAGAAACTATTAGTAGCTAAAACACCAAAGAAACAAAGCAGTCTCACAATTGGGCAGAGCCAATGGTACCGCCACTATCAAAAGCGTAAGCTATTAACCAAAGACCAAAGCAGAGATAAAACCTACCAGAGGATAACTTCCTTGGCAGCCTTAACCACATAAGACTGAGCCCCAGCAGACGCCGCAAAGTTCTACCAACGCAAACCAAAAATCAGATTCCCCACACATCCCACTCGAAACAAAGCAAAACCCACCACCCCAGTAGCAACCGCTCCCTCACTCCCCGCAGTCCCCCAAACCAAACTAGTCGCCTGCACACCCGTCAAAATAACCAAATTGCTCCTCGGCGCCAACGGATTAATATACCCCGCCATACTATTACTCCTCGTGAAATTCCGCGCATTCAACGTGCTAGGCGTAATCCCAACCACATTCGTCTCTCCCGATTGCAAATCGCCTTTAGTCATCCCAGCTGCTACGAGCGTGGGGACCCAATTGGCGATGGGGTCGTATATGTATTCGCTCATGGTGGTTTGGATGGGTCCGCCGTAGCCGTGTGCGGAGGATTCGATCGTCATGCCGAATTTGGTTTGTTGGTCGGTGGGTGGGGCTGTGAAGTTCTCGGACTTCTTGTGGTAGGGGAAGACGGTGTCCCATGTCCAGGGATACGATGCCGGGGTACCATTGGGGAGCGTCGAGGTGTTGTACGAGGCTGAGGTGTTGGGGAAGAGCGTGGACCAGGCGTCCCAGCTCCGACTGGAGCCAATACCCCAGAACATGCCGTTAATGCTCTACGCGACGCGACGCGATACGCCATCAATATCGGTTATTCCGAAGGACAAATTACTAGGGAGAGAACTTACTCCACTGCCGCCGAGGACTTTGCCTCTTGGCCACTTGGTTGCGCGGTTACCAGCACTTGTTTGATTCGTGATGACATATTGCCAGTCTGCGTCGGAGCCCGTCAGACCATGGAGGTAAGAGTATCCGGGGATATTGATGTTGTCAGCGTGGGCAGAGCCGTCTCCACCTGCTTCGATGACCGCGACCGTCGTATTCGAATATTCTGAGGGAAGGACGCGGTAAGTCGTCGGCCAGGCAAGAACGAGCGCAAGTTCATGGACATACCTGAAAGTCGCGCAGCGATGGCGAGTCCTGCCGTTCCACCCCTACAGAGTCATCCATTATTAAGGGTCACGCACATCATAAAAAGGGACCAGCGTGAGAAAGACGTACCCGACAATGACAAAGTCAAAGCTTTTGCCAGAGAGCTTGGTCGGGTCGGCGGTGACAGCGCGTCCAAGTAGATGTCGATTAGGATTGTTCGGGTTGTGTGCCGTGTCAGAGCGCGGCATGGCTTGAGAGCCCAATACGAGAAAGGCAGACGCGAGGAGAGCCGACGAAGCTCCAGAGCGCGTCATTGTACCAAGTCAAAGAGTAGATGTGTGGAATGAGGGAGAGAACGTGTCGACGAGTCGGGCAAACGAGCGTTGAAAAGCAAAACGAGAGAGAGAAAGCAACGTAGAAAAGAAGACGCAGATTCACGGGATTACATATGGGCTCACTGAGAAATATTCAGCCGAGCCGGCCAAGTTCGCATGATTAAGCATCGTCGACGGTCAATACCCGGCTGGGGTCGGCATATCCATTGTCTATCCGTAGCATATGCACCGCCTTCTCCACGCCAAATCATGGTCGCGTTCTGAAATCCGTCGGGGTCGTCGTGATGCAGAACGCGATGTCTTCCGGTGCCACGCGCCGAGTCACGTGCGCACCCCCGATATCCGCCTGGCCGCGGCAACTCGGTCAACCGGCGGCACGAATCCTACTCAAAACCAGCCCACCCGCCCGAGTACATACGGATTCGAACAGCCTATCTACGGCCTGCTTTTACCGCAAACCGAACAACGTCGCGCTCCAACACATGCTCGCTCGCGGTTGCTCACCGCGAAATTCAGGTAATTTATTTGATCAACGCGTACGAGCCTTACCAAGCGATGAGCTCACTTGCGTCATCAAATCCTCGAAATACACCGGAATTTCACTCCCCCTGTCAGTTATCGGACAAAATCGCACAAGATGCGGGGAATTCCATTCGATTCAACACAGCCTGCGTTTTCCGCACATAGAGCAACCGCTAATCTCAGTAAATAAGTTAATAAAGTCGACAACACGGATAACTCAGTCCCGACCATTCGCTAATCATTTTTACTATAACAAGCGAGAGTACGCACGATAACGTCATGAAACTCAGAGCTCAGGCGACCAGTTTTGAAGACTTCAGCCTCAATAGAAAATGCGGCTAATAATATATGCGCAAAGTCGCAGCACCGCCCCCGGCGCGTTCGAAATCCCCAGTCAAATGCACGAGGATTTCAGTCTCCATCCCCGCCATTCTAACTTACCGTAATGTCTTGAATTAAACTTGCTATCTATAGGTCCCAAGAACTCACTTTGCCTTTGATTATTCGTCTTCTTGCTCCGGTCGTGATCTCGTCGATCCATGCTCCGAGATAGAACAAAAGCGCCAGCGAGGACGATAGGGTGACTGGAGGAACGCATATACGTGCCTCATTGGCCGTAACTACGCTCTTTAATCTTCTATCG
>JANWGL010004113.1:1144-34458 GCA_025200755.1 Ceratobasidium sp. C01 | reverse complement strand
TTGTATCCCCTGCAACCCATTTGGGGGATGCTAGATATTGCTATGTACTGCCAGATAAGGCTAAATAGTACTAGGTAGTGTCTAGATAGTGTCTAGATAGTCTAGCTAGTGTCTAGCTAGTGTCTAGCTGGTGTCTAGCTGGTGTCTAGATACGTCTAGATAGTGCTAGATGGTGCTATATAGACGGGACCTGCCTAATTTGTCTAGCTGGTCTAGCTAGGGTATATACCGACATATATCCCTATCTAGCTATGGACAGGTTTCCAGATGAGGCCTGCACCCCGCACGCAGGTTTCTCTTCAGAACATTCGCTCCACCCCCTGTGACTGCACACAGCCCCTCAAGCTCTCGTCATCTGTGTGGGGTTGAAGGTATATATATTCATTACGCTTTACATGTGCCATTCGCATTTGTTTTCAGACCGACAACATTTTGCCTTAAAGAGCAACTTCGGTACCGCCCCGCTGCTTACTTAAGCTCCCGGAACCACACCGGGAACCTTCTCATCCGCTCGGGTTCCTGATGACGATCACCCATCCGCTTTTGGTAGCAACCGCAAGTAAGCCCGCTCCCTCAATTCTTCGGCGGATTTACGCTCACTGTCTCACGCATTCGGCCTCGGCCGGATTCACCTGCCGGGCTTGCCGAGTGGCCCGTCCTCTCAAATAAGCCGTAGAATTGAGTACGCCTAGTGGCGGAGCTTCATGAGTCCTAGTTTACGACACTCACGAAATGAATACAGGATCGGTTGGGGTGACGGAGTTCGAATGGTCGAGACGGCAAAAGGGAAGGGGCACTGTGTAGCGATTCGAGGTGGCTGGGCGGGGAACAATAAATGTCCGGTATGTGCCACAATAGCGAAGGAGGAAATTGAGCCAGTACTAAATGTGGCGACCAGGCAAGCACCGGGTATTAAAAGACCATGGTGTTGGGTGTCAAACTTCCTCTCAACCTCAACCTTCATTCCATCGGGGGAATCCCAAAGTTCAGAATGAGCGAGCAAAATTCGGTCAGTCGAGTGGCACGTATGGGTAGTATGAGTCTGTCTAACATACGTTTTGGTGGACGGGGCTAGATAACTGGAGCCGGATACACAGTAAGTGCCAAATTTGCAGACACAATTTGCGCTAACCTACGCGGCTCATATCTTCGTAGGACTGGAAAGTAAGTGAGACAATTGGCGGTCTAAATACCTTTCTACTAACCTATCTATGTTAAAATATTCAGGTGGTAAGTCTCAACATAACCCGTGGCTCAGGGGCTACGCTGACCCGTCTTACGCTTGCGATTCGTCCTGCAGGAAGTAAGTCGTGACTCGATTCTTACGAACTACGCTGATCTATCTCTCTTTCATACAACTCTTGCTACAGGAAGTAAGTCGTAGCCCGAGCCGTAAGAACGACACTGACCCCGCTTGCTCGTCCGGATCTTACCGCAGACAGTAAGTCGTAGCCCGAGCTCACGAGCTACGCTAACCCGTCTTAACCTTTCACCCCTCTCTATAGCATGTAAGTCGCAACTTAGTTCCTACGGGCCACGTTGACCTTGCTCATCTGTGTGACTCTTGCTGCAGGTAGCAGGTCGTAACCCGACCTCTATGGGCGGCACCGCCCCCGCTCCAGTCTCACTTCAGAACGTGAGCCGTAGCCCGAGCCTGACAAGAATTGCTGAACCCACTCGCTTGGACGATTTGATGCAGCCGGTAAGTCAGAGTCCGAGTGCTGTGGGCGACGCTGACCCCGCTCGCCTTTGCAACTTTCGCTTCAGATTGTAAGTCATAATCCGAGTCCTACGAGCTACTCTAACTCTACTCGTTCGTGCGAATCTTACTACAGGGAGTAAGTCCCAGTCTGGTTGCTATAGGTCGTACTCACTAATTTTCTTTATGCATCGCTTGAGCTAGAATGTTAGTTGTTGATTACTTGTAACGGGGAGCTACATTGACCCGTCTCATTCTCGTCGATTACTCCTATAGCTCAACTCGCCTCCGCCGCAGCCTTTTTCAACTCCTTCGGCCGTCTCAAGCGTTGCCTCGAAAGAGCCAATCGATCGCAACATAGTGCGTCATCCAGGGCACCCACTGTATCACTAATGCAACCTCTTATTTGCAGTCCACGAATGATATTTTGCTTCGGCTTGGAGACCACGGGTGTCAGAGCTCTACGAACCACTTAGATGGCCTATCTCATGATGCTAATCCGACGTCCAAGGATGGCTTCGGCGACATATACCAGGGACGCCTCCTTGACGGTTCTCAAGTTGCGATCAGGATGATTTGGATCCGAGTCGATCCTCCGGAGCGTGAAAGGCTTTTGAAGGTGCGCCTCTACTAGTTCATAATGAATGGCACGTTAATGGCAATGTAGGACGCGGCTCGAGAGCTACACACCTGGTCGAAATGCGACCATCCAAACGTGTCAAGGCTGCTTGGTATAGTGGAGTTTCAGGAACAGGTCGGGATCGTGTCCCTCTGGATGAACAATGGGAACCTGCACAAATATCTGGAGCAACATCCCGAAACTGATCGCTGCCGAATGGTTCGTGCAACGAACTTGGTGGCGTTTATTTGCATTTATCTTCTATTTTCTCAGAGCACTCAGATGTCCCATGGCCTATCTTATCTCCATGCCGAGAACATTGTAAGCCATTTTAAGCTGCTCGCGTTACTGTTTTGAGCTAGCACTTGCAGATACACGGCAACTTGAAAGGAGTATGCACCTCCTTATCCAGCTTCAATGACTTCTGAATTGATTGATATAGGTCAACGTTCTGATCTCTGACGATGGGTCGCCGGTCCTCACCGACTTTGACAATGCTGCGTTGCAAGCTTGTACATCGCGGCTTGATATGACCGCCGACTTCACCAACTACGCACCGCGATGGGTGGTCAGTTTGTCCCCCAATATAATAACCACAATGCTGATGCCTTCGTCAACAAGGCTCCAGAACTGATGACGGGAACTGGGACAGTTAGCTTTGCCGCTGACGTATATGCACTTGGGATGGTGAGCGCTCGCATAACCTATCGCTTTGGACGTGAATCCGTTTAGCACCTTTCTAACTCCCTGCCTTCCAGATTATATTGGTTAGAGATGTTAGTTCTATGCGGTCCGTCGGGTGCTAACTCAGACGTGCGCAGGAGGTGATTACAGGACAAGCGCCCCATGGGGACAAGGTCGGGATTGAGCTTGTGTTTGCCGTCGCGAAAGACAAAGCTATTCCGGAACGATCTGAGTCAGCGATACCGTCGAACAGCCTACACGGCGATGCACTTTGGGATCTCCTTACTAGTTGCTGGGTGTTCGAGCCGGAAGGCCGTCTAAGCGCTGCTCGCGCCCAAGAGGCGGTGAGTGAATGCATAGTTATCGAGTTACCAGAACTAATCGAGTTCATTCAAAGATGGAATTGATCACGACTGAGGGTCTGAAACCGGGAAAGACGAGTCAGCCAATTGATTAATTTGGTGGAAGTGATGACTTTTGGATGTAAATTGTATGGGACTGTTGCCCGTTGTTTTCGTCCAGAATTATGTGGAGGGAACGGGAGGTGTCTAACTTGTGCTTATCTGCGTCGCGCTGCATTTAAGCAGTCGAATTAATGTTATTTATTGGTGTCTTAACTCGTCGTGATTGCTTGAGATATGGGTTATTCCTCTGTCGAACCGCGGCAATCTAGATTTCAACTTTGTCCTAGCGCCGACATCTTGCCAACTTACCTCGAACCACATCCTGCAGCTGATCGTTTGCGATTGGTTTATGCAACTATTTAGCCTTTTACCCATATTGATTCCCTGCTTCTGCCCCTCTAGAGCACCCTAATGTCTCGCAGTCTGGTATATCTCTATTCCCAAAAAGAATATTAAGCATTCTGAAACCGCCCGCATTAATCTTTTTAGCTGGCATTCGAAGATACAGCCTCTACCAGGGCGAACGCACGAAACTAGATTTCTTTCCCTCCCGTCCCGTCTCACACGCGTATATCGATGCCTTCGCTCAAAAGGTCGGAGAATGTGAGCGCTAACCCTTTATATTGAGCGTAATGACTAGACACGGTTGAGGGAGTGACGCCAGCGATGAAGTGAATAATTGAGCGTGGGTCTTAATTTCGTTGAAAGATAAAATTACAGCGCAGTAGCACCAGCTAAGACGGGAGGCGTAGTTATGCTGACGCGGAGGATTATGGGGGCAACGAAAAAGGCGGGGTTAGATAGTGGCTATAAAAGACTAGAAAAGAATATTAGTGTATGCATATCTCCCTTGCGTGGTGCGTTTGATTGATGATCTCACGTTTTGTCCGTGTGTTTGCGAGAAGCCTCGCCTGCAGGTGTTGGGACGTCTCATCTTACCAACCAGCATTGGCGTACGCGGGACCGGGAACAACGATACCTCCGAACCACCCATCTCTCAAGACAGCACCGCCCGGAACACAGAGGCCTGATCTCGTTGGGGAACAATCCATGTGGTTGGCATTCGAAGGGCTAGTGTAGGGGCGAACGGTCTTAAGCTCTAGGTAGAAAAAGTGTCCAAGGAGTGCGATGGTGAGGGAGGCGTTGGGGAGGGAGGCATTGGGGTTGGGCAGCTTCTTACTGAGATACGACTAAGATCTTCATGGAGGATATTTATTCGTAGACGCAGAATGTTTCGCAAGTCGGACATCCTGTGAAACCGGCACGTCATGTGTATATACTCGGAATATAATGGGACAACGATTATTTGCGAGTGCTGCGTTGGATATGTGGATGCCTCCTGATATCTCGTCGTCAGAAGTCTCAAGCTGCCACAAGTTTCGATCAAAGCAACGAAGGAATTTGAAAGGCTCAGGCACCGGGATCATGGATGACGTCGACGTGCAAAATAGACTCTGCGAGGCCCGAAGCAGGTACAATGTAGTGCAATTACGTAATGTCACCTCCCCGGCGTTGGGCTATGTCCTTTGTGATCCGTACCCTAAGGTCTACGTCGCCCCGCAGGTCCAAGCTTTCTGTCACTCACACTGCGACGCGTCAACTCGTTAACGGGCCATCGCGTCGATGTTAACGAGCTAACTTGCTGACCTAGCACCTCGTCGACAGACTAATCCGTCAACCCCGACACGCCAACATCTTGACTTTCAACGAACTAACGCGTCCCTTCGACATATGGACGCCCACCTACTCATTGACGCACCGATATGTCGACGCTCCGACCCGCAAACGCACGTGCTAGTACGCTGGTCAGTTGACGTCCCAATGCGCCAAAATGTCAATACTCTGGACACACCGACCCACAAATAAGGTGGCGTGCTAGGGCATTGATGCTTGACGACATAATTCCACGTGGATACCCCAACTGGCTCATAAACCACTATTGCACATCGACACACCGCCACGCCTACGCATTTACTGAGCAGTTCAGCAGACTAATCTACATACGTACACGCCGCCACCCCAATATGCCAATTCGCTGGCGCAGCGAATCGCTAACGTAGCGATGCGCAGACCTGCTGACTCGCCAACACATTAATCCGTAAACATGCGGACACGCTGGTACATTAATACCCGATGTAATCTAGTTAGGTTTTTTTGATGAATCCATGTTCTCACACGCGCATTTGATCAATTTTTGGTAAATTGTGTATTTTATTCGTGGTCGAGTGGCCACGAACCCGGTACATTTGTATGTTACTGTGTTTGATAACTACTCATTGATACATCTTGAGCACATACCAAAGAGGAACCGGTCAATTTGCGCAGGCTCTAACTAGCACTCGGGAGCGCCGTGAATTTGCCCACGAGGGCTTCCGGGTCGCATACCGCCCTACTAGAGCGTACGAAACGTCAGTGATTTGCTCCAGAGCGCTTAGGCGCATTGTGACTTTTGCTTAATATACATGTCAGGCATATATATGCGTTAAATAACGGAGCGGATGGAAGCTAAGACAGCAGTTGGGGTCAGTTTGGGCGCTATGTTTAGTCGATTCCAGTGGTAATGGGTCGAAAAGAAGTGAGTGGAAGTGAATATAAGCGCCGAGCGGTAAAAGGTGCCTGTGTGTGGGGTTGAACATGCCCTTGACCACGACGAGTAAAGCCAAGCCTTCAGACGAATTTGTAACGGAACCGTAAGTTGAATGGGTGACACAGAGGCTGTAGATAACCTAACGAGTGATGCGATGCCAGCAGATATGGTATGTGGGTGCCATGCCGATTGAGAGCAATCACCTTAACCCGCTCGCTCGTGCGACTCTTGTCGCAGGAAGTAAGTCGGAACTCGAGCTGTATGAACCACGCTGACCCCGCTCGCTCGTGTGACTCTTGTTGCAGCGAGTAAGTCGGAACTCGAGCTGTATGAACCACGCTGATCCTGTTCGCTCGCGTGACTCTTGTTGCAGCGAGTAAGTCGGAACCTGAGCCGTATGAACCGTGCTGACCCCGCTCGCTCGTGTGACTCTTGTTGCAGCGAGTAAGTCGGAACTCGAGCTGTATGAACCACGCTGACCCCGCTCGCTCGTGCGACTTTTGTTGCAGATGGTAAGTCGGAACCCAAGCTGTATGAACCGTGCTGACCCCGCTCGCTCGTGCAACTCTTGTTGCAGGAAGTAAGCCGGAACTCGAGATGTATGACCCATGCTGACCCCGCCCGCTCGTGCGACTCTTGTTGCAGATGGTAAGTCGGAACCCAAGCTGTATGCACCGTGCTGACCCCGCTCGCTCGTGCGACTCTTGTTGTAGCGAGTAAGTCGGAACTCGAGCTTTATGAACTCCGCTGACCCCACTTATTCGTGCGACTCTTGTTGCAGCCAGTAAGTCGGGACTCGAGCTGTATGAATCACGCTGACCCCGCCGGCTCGTGCGACTCTTGTTGCAGCGAGTAAGTCGGAACCTGAGCTGTATGAACTACGCTGACCTCGCTCGCTCGTGCGACTCTTGTTGCAGATGGTAAGTCGGAACCCAAGCGGTATGAGCCATGCTGACCTCGCTCGCTCGTGCGATTCTTATTGTAGCAAGTAAGCCGGAACTCGAGCTGTATGAGCCACGCTGACCTCGTTCGCTCGTGTAACCATTTCCGTAGAGAGTAAGTTGTAATCTGCGTTCTCCGAGCTGCGCTGCCTGTCTGGTTTGTGCCGCTTGTGCTGCAGAAAGTAGGTTGTAGCCTGAGTCTCATGAGTCCCATACATCTAACCCGCTCGTTCGACCCTTGCTTCAGGCTGTGGGCCGTAACCTGAATCCTGCGAGACAGGTTAACCTAGCTCATTTGTGCAATACTTGTTGCAAGAAGTAAGTCGTCACCCGACTTTTACAACCACGCTGACCTGTCTGGCTGGTGCAACCCTTGCTGCCGGGAGTTAGTCATGACCCAAGTCTTGCATCTGGTGCTGCGACCTAATTCCAACGTTTGATACTGATCTATTTTGCTCGTGTGGTTGTTGTTACAGTTTGTAAGTCGTTTCACGGGTGTGTCGTTTAGCATATGTTTTGAGCTCCCATTATGACCCCGCCATATATAGTCTATGAGTGAAATCGTCGCTCTTCTCGGTGAGAGCAGATGTCAGGACATCACGAAGCGCCTGGATACGCCTTCCTTATACCTTGCTGGCTTTCATGGCGTATCCCAAGCGCGCCTTTCTGATGGTTCCCTGGTTGCCATTGAGGCCACAGCGGGAAAGCCTGTGAAGGTGCGTTTTTACTTGACCAACTCAAATGAGACACTAACATGGGGACAGCACGCGGCTCGAGAGTTACGCGCATGGTCAAAATGCGACCACCCAAACGTGCTACGGCTTCTTGGTTTAGCAGAGTTTCGAGATGAGGTCTGGGTGGTATCCCCCTGGATGAACAACGGAAATCTTTGTCGGTACCTTGAACTGCATCCTGAAGCTGATCACTATCGATTGGTTCGTTCAACTACGTTGGTCGCATGAATCATCTTTCAACTATTGCCTCTCCAGAGCGTCTGGGTGTGTCGCGGCCTGGAATATCTCCATTCCAAACATATAGTAAGCACTCTGACACTACCATAATCATCTTTTTGACCTAGTATTCGCAGATACACGGCAATCTTAAAGGAGTAAGCGTGTCCTAATCGAGCCCTTATGACCTCTCATTTATTGATATAGCTCAACATTTTAATCTCCGATGACGGGTTACCGCTTCTGGCCGGCTTTGAAAACGCAGTATTGCAAAATCGAATATTGGGATTTACTACGACTACGACTACGACTAATGCTGGCTTTACAACACGATGGGCGGTCAGTTCCCCCCGTCGAGCACCAACTACGACGCTTACACTTTGTTCAAAAGGCTCCTGAGCTATTGGCTGGATCTAGTACGTGCAGCATGGCTGCTGAAATATACGCGCTAGGAATGGTGAATATTCGTATCATCCGCTTATCCACGCAAGAACCTGACCAGCGTGCCTCGATAATACCTTTCCCTATAGACTATATTGGTTAGAATCAATAGCTATATCTGGTTCACAGGATCCTAATTTAGACCTGCGCAGGAGGTGTTTACCGGACAGATTCCATATACGGACAAGACTGATTACGCGGTTATAATGGCTGTGACGACAGAGAAAGCGATCCCTAAACGACCCGAATCGATGTTGGAGTCGCAGGGCTTCCACAACGAACGACTTTGGAGGCTCTTAGTCAAGTGTTGGGCATTCAACCCCAAGGACCGTCCCACTGCTCGTATTGTTCAGCATGAGGTAAGTGAGTCGATCATAATCAAATGGTTAAATTTGACATAATTAGTACATAGGTGACGGAGGTGATGTTCAATGCCCCGCATATATCGGGGAAGCCAACCAATCCTGTGTCGGAGAGGCCAGTGAATCTTGTATCGGAGAGGCCAATCAATAGGCTCATGGTGCGTCATCTAGTATATTTTCTGAGTTACCCATGTGACCTCCTACCCATAGCCCATGAATGAGATTGCCATTCGTCTTGGTGACCACGGGTGTCGGAACATCACAGACCGCTTAAATTTATCCACCTTTACTGCTCACCCGATCTTTCGTGGCGGCTTCGGCGACGTGTACCAGGGGCAGCTCAATGATGGTTCTCAGGTTGCAATCAAGACTATGAGGGTCCTTGTCAATTCCAGCGAGAGCGAAAAGCCTTTGAAGGTACAGTCTTCAATTGTCTCCTATAAATGACTTACCAATATCAAAGCAGGATGCAGCTCGGGAGCTACACACATGGTCGAAATGTGACCACTCAAACGTGTTAAAGCTGCTTGGTCTAGTACAATTTCGAGATCAGATAGGGATGGTATCCCTCTGGATGAAAAACGGGAATCTTTGTCTGTACCTGAAACAGCATCCTGAAGTTGATCGATGCCAAGTGGTTCGTGCGACGAGTTTAGTTGCTTAAATTAGTTTTTAGCTCTTGCATTATCAGAGCGCCTGGATCTCCGACGGCCTGGCATATCTTCATTCTGAAAACATAGTAAGACACTCTTAAACTGCCACCATCCCCCTATTGAGCTGACATTGTAGGTACATGGCGATCTGAAAGGAGTGCGCAACCCCCCTGTCAAACCCCTCTGACTTCTGACTTGATTGATATAGCTCAACGTTCTCATCTCTGACGATGGGTCTCCGGTTCTTACCGACTTTGGAAACGCGATTCTACAAGATCGCACCCTGCAGTTCACTACGACCACTGTTAAATCAAGGCTGTCATTGCGATGGGCGGTCAGTTGATCCCACAAACCGCTAATTACAATGCTGATGCTCTCATCCACCAGGCTCCTGAGCTACTGATGAAGGAGTCGGCTACATATAGCTTTCCCGCTGACGTATATGCACTTGGGATGGTGAGTGCTTCTGCCATCTACCCCTTTCGCCAAATTATTGACCACCTATCATGTAGACTATCTTGGTTAGAAGCCTTTTTATTCGCGTTGTTTAGAGTGCTGACCTAGATGTGCGTAGGAGGCACTCACCGGGGAGGTGCCATACGCGGGGAAGTCTGATTATAGGGTCACATATGCTATCACGGTGAATAAAGAAATTCCAGAACGGCCGGAGCAAGCGATCCCATCAAAATTTTCACGCGGAGACGCTCTATGGAAACTTCTCACAAGTTGCTGGGCGTTCGAGCCCGAGAATCGCCCCAGTGCCGATTATGTCCGAGACATAGTGGGTGAATTTATCGTAATCGGGTTATTCGAGCTTACACAGTTGCTACAAAGATGGAGTTGATTCCGTTTGAGGGTCTAAAACCGGGAGAGGCGAGTCAGCAAACTGATTAACTAGGTGGAAGGGACAAATTGATTGTAACAGACCAACGCTTCTTGTTCGAGACTACGACTGTTATCAGTTGGTAGAGAGTTTGTGAAATAGGTATAATTCTGTCCTGGTTGTACTCAAAGTAACCTTCTTTTGTTAAATGTGTGGGTTCCACTTCACAGGCGTGCCAAGGATTCCCGAGCTGACGCAGGACTCGCCCGAATGAGCGGATGAAGGAATTTGAGATGTAAGGCACTAAGATTGCCGATGACGTCAACCTGTAAAATAGACTCTCCAGGGTCTCCGCAAAGTCAGTTTGCGAGAGGTGGGGTATAATTGACGAGGATAAGGTTATGCTCGTCCACACGGAGAGTCTACCTCGTTACCACTAGGATACAGTTCGTTGTCGAATGGCGGAGTTTAACGAATCCAAGTTTACGACGCTCAGGAAACGAATAAAGGATGGATTGGGAGACGGAGTTCGAATGCTGAAGATGGCAAGGAAAGGGGCACAGCGGGGCGATTTGAGGTGGCTGGGCGGAAGACGATGAATGCGGGATATATGTCCCAATAACAACGGGTTCAAACGGAGGAAATTGAGTCAGTACTGAATGTGGCGGCCAGGCAAGCACCGGGAATCAAAACGTTGCGGCGCCTAGTCTCAAACTTGCTCTCGACCTCAACATTCATTTCAGCGAAGAATTCCAAGGCTCCGGATGAGCAAGCAAAATTCGGTCAGTCGACTGGTAGGTATAGATAGTATGAGTGTGCCTAATATACTTTCAGCTGGGCGGGGCTAGACGACTGGAGCTGGACACAAAGTATGTGCAAAATTTGCAGTCGCGGTTTGCACTAACCCACGCGGCTCACATCATCGTAGGACCAGAAGGTAAGCGACATCACTGGCGGCACAAATACCTTCCTGCTAAACTATCTGTATTAACTATGCAGATAGTAAGTCCCAGCCTCACCTGTGGCTCAGGGGCCACGTTAACCCGACTTACTCTTGCAATTCGTCCTGCAGGTGGTAGGTTGTGACCCGAGGACTATGAAATAAGCTGATTGTCCTTTAATATGAACTTTTGTTGCAGGAAGTGAGTCGTAGTCCAAGCTATACGAACGCTCGCTTACGCGGTTCTCACCGCAGACCTTAAGCCACATCTCGAGCTCGCAAGCCACGCTAACCCTAGTTGTTCTCGCGATTCTTGCTTCAGGAAGTAAGTTGAAACCCAAGCCGTACGAACTACGCTAACCTCAGTTACTTGTGCGACTCTTGCTGCAGGTAGTGAATAGTAGCCCAGGTCCCGCAAGCGACGCCAGCCCCGCTTCGATGCAGACGTGAGTCACAACCCAATTCTGAAATGCCCAGCTGACTTGCTGACTTATGCGATCCTTGCTACAGATTGTAAGTCGTAATCAAAGCTTCGCGAGCCACTCTGACTACACTCGCTGGTGCGAATCTTGTGCAGGGAGTAAGTCCCAATCCAAGTTCTATAGGTCATAATTGCTGATCTTGTCCATGTACCGCTTGATTTAGAACGTCAGTTGTTGCTTGCTTGTGAACAGAAACTACTTTATTTAACCCACCTCGCTCTCGTCGGTTGTTCCTATAGCCCAACTTGCCTCCGCCGCAGCCTTTTTCGACTCCTTCAAATATCTCAAGAGTGGCCTCAAAAAATCCAATCGACCCATACATGGTGCGCCATCCAAGATACACTCTGTATCACTTATGTGACCTCTTATATGCAGTCCACGACTGATATTTTGCTTCTGCTTGGTGACCACGGGTGCCAGAACATCACGAATGATTTAGATAGCTCATCTTGTGATACCGACCTACGTCTGTGGGTCGCTTTGGCGACATATACCGGGGGCGCCTCCTTGACGATTCTCAAGTTGCGATCAGGATGATTTGGATCCGAATCGAGCCTGACGAGAGTGAAACGCTTCTGAAGGTGCGCCTCTACTAGTTCATCATGAGTGGCACGCCAATGTCAATGCAGGACGCGGTTGGAGAGCTACACACATGGTCGAAATGCGACCATCCGAACGTGTCGAGGCTGCTCGGTTTAGTATAGTATCGAGGACGGGTCGGGATGGTAGCCCTCTGGATGAACAATGGGAACCTGCACAAATATCTGGAGCAGCATCCCGAAGCTGATCGCTGCCGAATGGTTCGTGCAACGAGCTTGGTGGCGTTTAGTTGCATTTACCTTCTATTTTCATAGAGTACTCAGATGTGCCATGGCCTGGTATATCTGCATGCCGAGAACATTGTAAGCAATTTTCAGCCGGTCGCGTTACTATTTTGATCTAGCCTTTATAGATACACGGCAACTTGGGAGGAGTATATACCTCCTTATCGAGCTTCAATGACTTCTGAATTGATTAATATAGGCCAACGTTCTAATCTCTGACGATGGGTCACTGGTCCTCACCGACTTTGGTAACGTTACGCCGCAACGTTGTACATCGCAGTTTATTCGTGCCGGCGGCTTTGCCAATGTCCCACTGCGATGGGCGGTCTGTTTGTCTCCTAATATGCAAATCACCATGCTGACGCTCTCGTCTACAAGGCCCCCGAACTGATGAAGGGACCTGTGACAGTTAGCTTTGCGGCTGACGTATATGCACTTGGGATGGTGAGCGCTCGCATGACTCATCTCTTTGGACCTGAATCCGTTTGGCTCACCTTGCAAACCACCTGCTCCACAGACTATCTTGGTTAGGAATGTTATCTATATGTGTCCCCTACTATGCTAATTCTAACATGTGCAGGAGGCGATATTTTAATCTCTAGCAACGGGTCACCGGTTCTCACGGACTTTGGAAACGCGGTGATGCAAGGTCGTACACTGCGGTTTACTACGACGACCACTGAAGCTACCTTATCACCGCGATGGGCGATCAGCTGATCTCTTGAACCACTATGCAGAGCTAACCCTTTCACACGGCGCCCGAGCTACTGATGGGAACAAGCGCATATAGCTTTACCGCCGACATATATGCACTTAGGATGGCGAGTGCTCGCATGACATATCTGCTCACGTGAATCCGCTTGGCACACCCTACTAATCAGCTGCCCTGCAGACTATATTAGTTGTAAAAAACGTGTATATGCTGTCTCGAGTGCTAATCCAGATGAGTATAGGAGGTCCTCACTGGGAAAGTGCCTCACGCGGACAAGCACGACTTTGCGCTGATTTATGCGGTTGTAATGAAGAAAGAGATCCCCGAGCGACCTGACTCGGCGATACCATCGCAGAGTCTGCACCGAGATATACTTTGGGGGCTGCTCGCAAGCTGTTGGGCATTCGAGCCCGAGGGTCGCCCGAGTGCCACTCAAATCCACAGCGCAGTAAGTAAATCCATTGTAATCACTCATCCGAGCTAATGCCCCAGATTCAAAGATGTGGTCAATGACGGCTGGGGGCTTGAAACTAGATGACACGAGTTAACCAGCGGATCAATTGGGCTGAAGGGATATCTTGGACTGTAATCCACATTGGCCTGGTGTCTGTAATTCTTGTCTGAGACTATATGCGATAAAGAGATCTCGCTTGCCTACGTCGTGTAGTATTCACCGTGCTCCCCACTAGTGTTCGTCATGATTACTTAAAATATGTTTTATTCACTTGAGCGCTCACCGGGGCCTTAGGCGCCGATCCATTAAGCACGTGACACGCCACACCCGACCAACGTTCCACAACGACGACCGTCCCATGATGAACAAACGTCCTCACGAGGATTCCGACCCCGTATCTGCAAAGAAAGCTAAAAGGTAGGCCAATTCTTATGATTCATTCGATACGCAGGCAGCTGATGGTTGACGCATGCGTGGTTTTCAGTGATGTGGTGAGTCGTGCATGACAAGGTGAATATATTCTTAGTTTCTCTAACGTAGCACTATAACCGCTTTTGTGATTAATCCAGACTTCTTCGACCGTGGGTGGCTCAGCCCAGGTAAGCAATCTTCACTTCGGGATTGGTAGTGGTAGTTTGGTGGCTGACGAGACTAGATGATTGGGTAGTTGAGGGGTGACGCGCTCATCGCGGCCAAACGAGCAGAGATCGCGGCCAAACTAGCGGCATTCAAGAAGGGTGCTGCTCCCGTTCCCGCTCCAGCACCTACTTCAACGAGCATAGTGGCGCCTGTCCCCATGTCGAGTACGCTGCCACCCAAGCCGGCCTTACCAGACAAGAGCGAAATCGCGAAACGGATTGAGGAGGCTAAGTGGAGGGTTGCGGAAGGCGTAGCGAAGAAGGCTGCGCAGGAGAATCCATATATCGTATGTACATCATCTTGCTTTTCCTTTGCCCAACCCCTATTGCACCTATTTGATACTCACGAGTTCCCGAACAGTCCGCCGCTCCGTCTAAGAAAAAAGGAGTAGCTCCACCTGAACAGGTTCAACAAGGATCAGGGCTCAAAATGGCCGCTCACCCCCTACTACTCGACACGGCGCCTGCTCCGGCACCGCAATCCAAGAAAGATCATTATAAACCCATGCTCCCTAAATTCGCGTCGATCAAAGCGAACACGCGAAACCAACCGTCTCCGTCTCCTGCTCCGTCTCACATACACACGCCGACGCCTACGCTCGACAGGCCGGGGAGTGTCAGGGCTAACCCTTACGCTTAGGGCGTAGCGGCGGGAGGAGGGGATGGCACGTTCGAAGGAGCCACGCCGGCGGTGAAGGAGCGAATCGGGCGGGGGTTTAGATTTAACCAGAAAGGAAAATACGTCGCGATGGGGAAATAGCTGAGGTAGGAGGCGCAGCTGGATCAACTTAAACAGCGGATCGCGGAGAGCGCGAACAAGGCAGGGTTGGATAGCGAGTTCGAGACATTGGAGAGAAACATCCGCGTACGTGAACGTTTATTGCTTGGTTTTTTGGTTCAATCTAACGTCCCAGGTCTGATTTAGCGAGTGGCTCCGCCCGCGGCGGACTGGTCGGAACCTTCACTTTTTTCTAATAAACCCTACTCCGATCTCGACACCGCCGATCCATCCGCGCCGCCCAATCTAGCCAATACGCACATTCGGTCGCACGACTCGCCGATTACGATGTGCATTCAACATCCTATCCCGGTCCCGGCACCATGGGAGAAGAACGAAGCACCCCTCAAGCCGCTCAAGCTCGTGAGCAAAGAGGCCAAGGAATTGAGGCGGAGGAGGCGGATGGCGGATCTGCAGGAGAAACAGGATCGAGTTCGGATGGGGTTGTTGTCGCCCGATCCTCCAAAAGCTTTGCTTTTGCCTTGGATTAATACCGGGAGGAGTCCTGATACTGGTTTGGATCTTAGTGCGGCTTGCTAATTCAATGAAAGTCTTGACGACGGACGCGGTTCAAGATCCGACTGAGGTGGAGGCGAGGATGCGGCGTGAGGTCGCGGGGTAGAAGATCGCGCACGACAAAATGAACAACGAGCGCAAGCTGGCGGAGGAAGCGAGACACGAGAACATGGAGAACCAGAAATCCGAGGAGGAACGCAAGGGGCTTTTCATTGCCGTTTTCAAGTACATACATCCATCCACCCTCATCCTTTTCCAGTTTCTAATTGGCGTGGTATAGAATCAAGACCCTTTCGGACCCATCTCACCGATTCAAAGTCCAGCGCAACGCTGAACAGTACGGTCTCACGGGGATGTGCATTTTCCACGCCTCCATTGTGCTGGGTGTGGTCTAAGGCTCCGTCAAAGTGCTTAGAGGATACAAACGTCTTATGCTTGTCCTCACCGAATGATCCTAGGCCGCCGGCGCGCGAAACCGGGAACGACGATGCTGCTGGGCCATCGACTTCCAATCACACGCTGAAGGGGACCAAGAAGGCAGGGTTTCGTTAGGGAGTAACCGATGCGACCTGGTATTCGAGGGGCCAGTGTGAGACCAGTCACTCCAAAGCCTCGAACCGAAGCGGTGTCCAACAAATGCGATGACTCAGGAGGTGTTGGGGAGCAAGGCGGCACCTTATTGGGATACGGTCAAGACTTTCGTTGAGGATGTTTATTCGTAGGGTCAGAGTGTTTTGTTAATCATATATTCTGGGAAACCGGCGGATCGCGTGTTTATGCTTGAAATATAACGGAATGACGGTGATCTGCGAGTGCTATGATTATGGGGTGTACCTCGTAGTAAGAGGGCTTCAACGATCCCCGAGTTGCCGCAGGTCTCGACAGTGTCTCGACCAAATGAATGGGTGAAGGAATTTGAAACGTCAGGCACCGGAGTCATCAATGACGTCGACATGCAAAATAGACTCTACAGGGTCTCCGTAACTCAATTTGCGAGAGGTGGGGTATGGTCATTGATGGCAGGTGAGGTCCATCCGGATAGAGAGTCCGTCTTGCTACCAATGGGATATAAATCTTTGCCGAATGGCGGAGCTTCTCAAGTCCTAGTTTGCCACACTTACGAAATGAATAAAGGATAGGTTGGGGTGACGGAGTTCGAATGGTCGGGACGGCAAAAGGGAAGGGGCACTGCGTAGCGATCTAAGGTGGCTGAGCGGAAAAGAATAACTGTCCGGTATGTACCACAATAGCGAAGGAGGAAATTGGGCCAGTACTATATGTGGCGACCAGGCAAGCACCGGGTATTAAAAGACCATGGCGTTGGGTGTTAAACTTCCTCTCAACCTCAACATTCATTCCATCGAGAGAATCCCAAAGTTCAGAATGAGCGAGAAAAATTCGGTTAGTCGAGTGGCACGTATGGGTAGTATGATTATGTCTAACATACGTTTTGGTGGGCGGGGCTAGATAACTGGAGCCGGATACACAGTAAGTTCCGAATTCGCAGACACAATTTGCGCTAACCCACACGGCTCATTTGTTCGTAGGACTGGAAAGTAAGTGGAACAATTGGAGGTCTAAACACCTTTCTGCTAACCTATCTGTGTTAAAATATTTAGATGGTAAGTCTCAACATAACCCGTGGCTTAGGGGCTACGCTGACCCGACTTGCTTTTGCAATTCGTCCTGCAGGAAGTACGTCGTGGCTCAAGTCTTATGAAACACGCTGATATCTCTCTATTTCATGCAACTCTTGCTACAGGAAGTAAGTCGTAACCCGAGCCGTATGAACGACACTGACCCCGCTTGCTTGTGGGGATCTTACCACAGACAGTAAGTCGTAACCCGAGCTCACGAGCTACGCTAACCCGTCTTAATCTTCCACCCCTCTCTATAACATGTAAGTCGCGACTTAGTTCTTACAGATCACGTTGACCTCGCTCACCTGTGTGGCTCTTGCTGCAGGTAGCAGGTCGAAACCCGACCCCTATGAGCGACACTGACCCCGCTCCAGTCTCACTTCAGAACGTGAGTCGTAGACCGAGCCTGAAAACCCTGGCTGACCCCACTTGCCTGTGTGATTTAATGCAGCCGGTAAGTCATACTTCGAGTGCTGTGGGCGACGCTGACCCCGCTCGCCTCGGCAATTTCCGTTACAGATTGTAAGTTATAATCCGAGTCCTACGAGCCGCTCTGACTCTACTGGCTCGTGCGAATATTACTGCAGGGAGTAAGCCTCAACCTAGGTGCTATATGTCCTAATTACTAACCTACTTCGTGCATCGCTTGAACTAGAACGTCAGTCGTTCATTGCTTGTGACAAGGCGTTACATTGACCCATCTCATTCTCTTCGATTACTCCTATAGCTCAACTCGCCTCCGCCGCAGCCTTTTTCAGCTCCTTCGGGCGTCTCAAGCGTTGCCTCGAAAGAGCCAATCGATCGCAACATGGTGCGTCATCCAGGGCACCCACTGTATCACTGATGCAACCTCTTATTTGTAGTCCGCGAATGATATTTTGCTTCGGCTCGGAGACCACGGGTGTCAGAGCTCTACGAACCACTTAGATGGCCTATCTCATGATGCTAACCCGACGTCCAAGGATGGCTTCGGCGACATATACCAGGGACGCCTCCTTGACGGTTCTCAAGTTGCGATTAGGATGATCTGGATCCGAGTCGAGCCTCCGGAGCGTGAAAAGCTCTTGAAGGTGCGCCTCTACTAGTTCATAATGAATGGCACGTTAATGGTAATGTAGGACGCGGCTCGAGAGCTACACACATGGTCGGAATGCGACCATCCGAACGTGTCAAGGCTGCTTGGTATAGTGGAGTTTAGGGAACAGGTCGGGATCGTATCCCTCTTGATGAACAATGGGAACCTGCACGAATATCTGGAGCAGCATCCCGAAGCCGATCGCTGCCGAATGGTTCGTGCAACGAGCTTCGTGGCGTTTATTTGCATTTACCTTCTTTTCTCTTAGAGTACTCAGATGTCCCACGGCCTGGCTTATCTCCATGCCAGGAACATTGTAAGCCAATTTAAGCTGCTCGCGTTACTGTTTTGAGTTAGCACTTGCAGATACACGGCAACTTGAGAGGAGTATGCACCTCCTTATCCAGCTTCAATGGCTTCTGAATTGATTGGTATAGGTCAACGTTCTAATCTCCGACGATGGGTCGCCAGTCCTCACCGACTTTGACAATGCTGCGTTGCAAGCTTGTACATCGCGGCTTGATATGACCGCCGACTTCACCAACTTCGCACCGCGATGGGTGGTCAGTTTGTCCTCCAATATAATAACCACGATGCTGATGCCTTCGTCAACAAGGCTCCAGAACTGATGACGGGATCTGGGACAGTTAGCTTTGCCGCTGACTTATATGCACTTGGGATGGTGAGCGCTCGCATAACCTATCGCTTTGGACGTGAATCCGTTTGGCACCTTTCTAATTACCTGCGTTCCAGATTATATTGGTTAGAGATGTTAGTTATATGCGGTCCGTTGGGTGCTAATTCAGACGTGCACAGGAGGTAATTACAGGACAAGTGCCCCATGGGGACAAGGTCGGTATTGAGCTTGTGTTTGCCGTTGTGAAAGACAAAGCTATTCCGAAACGATCTGAGTCAACGATACCGTCGAATAGTCTACACGGGGACGCGCTTTGGGATCTCCTCACTAGTTGCTGGGCGTTTGAGCCTGAGGGCCGTCCAAGCGCTGCTCGCGTCCAAGAGGCGGTGAGTGAATGCATGGTTATCGAGTCATCAGAACTAATCAAGTTCATTCAAAGATGGAATTGATCACGACTGAGGGTCTGAAACCAGGCGAGACGGGTCAAACAACTGACTAATTTGGTGGAGATGATAACTTTTGGATGTAAAGGATATGGGACCGTTCCCGTTGTTTTCATCCGAGATTGTGTGTAGGGAACAGGAGGTGTCTAGTTTGTGCTTTTCTGCGTCGTGCTGCATTTAAGCAGTCGAATTCATGTTATTTATCGGTGTTCTACCTCGTCTTGATTGTCTGAAATTGGCGATATTCACATGGACGTTCCGCCTCAGCCGAAGCCTCTGGGTATTGTCGACATCTGGAATTTCAGGACATAACATGTGGGTGCTTTTAGGATTCTGTACTATGAATAATGTCATGTTTCAAATGAGTTTTTGGTATGTCCGATAGACCATTTCCCGTACGTTGCAGAACAAGTTGGGTACCAAAAACCGGTATGAATCATACCAAATTGAGAGAAATTAAAAATGGAATAATTGATATAAATGGCTGATATGAAATGAACTAATGTGTCCTAATCAGGCATAGCTAATGAAGCAACTCTGGCCAAACTCGGAGGTAAACTGCCACTTATCACCTGACTTGCCTCAGGTGACTTGGGTGGCAACTCCCAAAGTCCCCTCCTCCCCCTCACCCAATACCTCATGCCAGTGCACCCAACATCTCACCCGGGGGTATTTTCCAGCATTTAGCCTGTTTGGTCAACAGGGGATGGAAAATGGTTGGCTACATGAGGAGATTGATCGAAATGGAAATTGAAAATTCCCTTTTTTGGATGAATTTCAAATTTAATGAAAGATGCGGCCGACTTCAAAGGTTACATAAGTTTTGTCAGATTTGAAATTGACAAGTAATTGGCGGAGGAATTTACAATTTACTCGCCCAGACGCGAGTCTTTTCTTGCTTTGACACGACTTTGGTGTGAATCATACCAGTTTGCATCTGTTGTTGCGATAGGTCAGTTTTGGTATCTTTTGACAGGTTTTTTTCGGTATGTCTGATAGACCATTTCCCAGATGTTTCATCCTCCTTGTTCCTGTCAACTATTGTGGGATAGAACATACTGTTTTTTGGTATGTTTCTACAGAGAGAATTTCATTTATTTGGGTAAGATGGCACAGAATAGATGATTCATCCCAAATTTCCGTATGTTGACTTCCTACAGAGAGCGCGGCAATCTAGATTTCAACTTTGTCCCAGCGCTGACATCTTGCCTACTTCTCTCGAACCACATCCTGAAGATGAGCGTTTTCGATTGGTTTGTGCAACTGTTTAACCTTTTACTTATATTGATTCGCTGCATTTGCCCCTCTAAAGCGCCGAGATGTCTCGCGGTCTGGCATATCTCTATTCCCCAAAACATAGTAAGCATTCCGAAACCGCCCGCATTAATATTTCAAGCTGGCATCTGAAGATATAGCCTCTACCAGGCCGAACGCACAAAACTAGATTTCTTTCCCTCCCGCCCCGTCTCACACGCATATATCGACGTCTTCGCTCAAAAGGTCGGAGAATGTAAGCGCTAATCCCTGTATATCGAGCGTAGTGACTAGACACATCTGAGGGAGCGACGCCAGCGATGAAGTGAATAATTGAGCGTGGGTCTTGAATCTCGTTGACAGATAAAATTATAGCGCTGTAGCACCAGCTGAGACGGGAAGCGGAGTTATGCCGAAGCGGAGGATTATAGGGATAGCGAGAAAAGCGAGGTTGGATAGCGACTCTTAAGGACTAGAAAATAAAATTAGTGTACAGTATGCATATCTCTCTTGCATGGTGTGTTGGAATAATGATCTCACATTTTGGCTGTGTGTTAGCGAGAAATCTCGCCTGCAGGTGGTGGGATGCCTCATCCCTAGCTAGCCAGCACCTTTCCGATCTTGACCTACCTCCCGTCTAAATACCATACCATGACGCGCGATTCATCAGTTGCGACTCATGCCCATCTTATAGCCGTTCTGGTAGAGTGGGACAAGGGCGAGGCGCGACTCCAGTTGGCGAGCAATCTGGGGGAGGATCAAAAGGAGGCGACTGATGGTCGATTTGCGAGAAGCTGGGATAGGACTATTTGCTGGACCTGCCCCGAGGTTAGTCATTATTCTGGATTAATACAGAGAGGAATCCTAACTTTGGACCGGACGTTAGTGCATCTGAACAGCCTGCTAAGGGTCGAGGCTTTGCATGCAGTTCAAGAGCCACCGACCATGGCGGAGGCGAGGGTTCGACGTGAAGTTGTGAGACGAAAGATAGCACATGACAAGACGAATAGCGAGCGTGAGCTGTTGAAGTAAGAATGAGAGTGTTTCATAAGCCGTACATCCCGAGAAACCGGCACGTCAAGTATATATACTCGGAATATGACGGGACGACGTTGCCTGGAACCAAACCCTCTGGTTGGACCCTTACCGCCATCGTCCCCAGAGGTGGCGGTCAGGGTCTTAGAGAGGGTTTGGTTCCAGGCAAGGGACGACGGTGATTTGCGAGTGCTGGGATAGATGTGTGGATGCACGTTAGAATCAATCGCTCGATCACGAGCGCTCCGGAGTGCTCCGGAGCGGCTGGAGCCACCCTCCGGATCCAGAGCGCCCTGGACCCAAGAGGGATTTTGCTGATGCACCACAAGTGCTAAACTTCGTCTCACAACTAGATTTTTTGCACATGGTGATGATAATAATCCTAGACTGTGTATGTAAAATTTGGCGTACGATTGTCTGACTGAAACCGACAAAAAATCGAGTGGCCTATAACACCGGGGGTGGCTCATATCCTCGGGTGGTACGGTATAAGGCATATAAATGCCTTAAGCAACGAAGCGGGAGAGGGCTAAGACAGCAGGTGGAGCCGAATTGAGCACTAGGTTTAGTCGAGAAAAGGGCAGGCGACAGATGCTTGGGGTGTATTCCAGTAGCTATGGGTCAAAAAGAAGTAGAGATTGAGACGCTGGAAGTGGCTATAAGCGCCGGGCTTTACAAGGCGCCAGTGTGTGGCGTTAAACCTGCCCTTGACCACGACAACAACACCCATCGAGTAAATCCAGGCCTTCGGACGAGTTTTCAACGGAACTGGGTGATAAAAGTGCTGTAGATACGCCTAACCAGTTGCGCGATGCCAGCCGATATGGTATGTGGGTGCTAAACCGGTTATGAACTATCACCTTAACTCCTCGCTCGTGCAATTCTTGTTGCAGCTAGTAAGTCGGAACCCGAGCTGTAGGAACTACGCTGACGCCGCTCGCTCGTGCGATTCTTGTTGCAGAATGTAAGTCGGAACCCAAGCTGTAAGAACCACACTGACACTGCTCGCTCGTACGACTGTTGCAGCAAGTAAGTCGGAACCCGAGCTGTACGAGCCATGCTGACTCCAATCGCTCGTGCAACTCTTGTTGCAGGGAGTAAGTCGAAACCCGAGCTGTATGAGCCACGCTAACCCGCTAGCTCATGCAACTCTTGTTGTAGATTGTAAGTGGGAACCCGAGCTGTATGAACTACGCTGACCCTGCTCGCTCGTGCGACTCTTGTTATGTTGCAGACAGTAAGTCGGAACCCGAGCCGAATGAGCCATGCTGACCCTGCTTGCTCGTGCGACTCTCGTTGCAGTTTGTAAGTCGGAACTTGAGCAGTATGAACCGCGCTGACCCAGTTCGCTTGTGCGACTCTTGTGGCAGTATGTAAGTCAGAGCCCGAGCTATATGAACCACGCTGACTCTGCTCGCTTGTGCGACTCTCGTTGCAGGATGTAAGTCGGAACCCGAGCTGTGTGGGCCACGCTGACCCCGCTCGCTTGTGCGACTCTTGTTGCAGATTGTAAGTCGGAACCCGAGCTGTATGAGCCACGCTGACCCCGCTCGCTTGTGCGATTCTTGTTGCAGGTTGTAAGTCGGAACCCGAGCCGTATGAGTCATGCTGACCCCAGTTCGCCCGTGCGACCCTCATTGCAGGGAGTAAGTCGGAACCCGAGCTGTATGAACCACGCTGACTCCAGTCGCTTGTGCGACTCTTGTTGCAGATGGTAAGTCGGAGCCCGAGCTGTATGAGCCACGCTGACCTCGCTCACTCATGTGATTCCTTTTGCAGCCAGTAAGTCAGAACTTAAGCCGTATGAGCCACGCTGACCCCGCTTGCTCGTGCAACCCTTTCCGCAGAGAGTAAGTTGTAGTCTACGTTCTCCGAGCTGGGTTGCCTGTCTGGTTTGTGTCGCTCGTGCCACAAAAAGTATGTTGTAGCCTGAGTTTCGTGAGTCTCGTTCATCTAACCCGCTCGTTCGACTCTTGCTGCAGCTTGTGAGTCGTAACCTGGATCTTACGAGATAGGTTAATCTAGCTCATTTGTGCGATACTTATTGCAGGAAGTAAGTCGTAACCCGACTTTTACAACCACGCTGACGTATCTAGCTAGTGTAACCCTTATTGCGGAGAGTTAGTCACGACTCAAGTCTTGCATGTGGTGCTGCGATGTGATCCCAACGTTCGATACTAATCTATTTTGCTGGTGTGATTGCTGCTACAGTTTGTAAGTTGTTCCACGGGTGTGTCGTTTAGCATATATTTCGAGCTACCCTCATGACCTCCCTCCCCCATATATAGTCTATGAATGAAATCGTCGCTCTTGTCGGTGACAGCAGATGTCAGGACATCACTGAACGCCTGGATACGTCTTCCTTATCCCTCGCTAGCTTTCATGGTGTATCCCAAGCGCGCCTCTCTGATGGTTCCCTGGTTGCTATTAAGGCCACAGCGAGAAGTCTTGTGAAGGTGCGGTTTTACTTGACCAACTCAAATGAAGCACTAACATGGGAACAGCACACGACTCGAGAGTTACGCGCATGGTCAAAATGCGACCACCCAAACGTGCTAGGGCTTCTTGGTTTAGTAGAATATGAAGGTCAGATCGCGATGGTATCCCCCTGGATGAACAACGGAAATCTTTGTCGGTACCTTGAACTGCATCCTGAAGTTGATCGCTGTCGACTGGTTCGTTCAACCAGTTTGGTCGCATGAACCAATCTACAACTATTGCCCCTCCAGAGCGTCCGGGTGTGTCGCGGCCTGGAATATCTCCATTCCAAACATATTGTAAGCACTCTGACGCTACCATAATCATCTTTTTGACCTAGTATTCGCAGATACACGGCAATCTCAAAGGAGTAAGCACATCCTAATCGAGCCCCTATAACCTCTCATTTATTGATACAGCTTAACATTTTAATCTCCAATGACGGGTTACCGCTTCTGGCCGGCTTTGAAAACGCAGTATTGCAAAATCGAACATTGGGATTTACTACCACTGCCACTAATGCTGGCGCTACAACACGATGGGCGGTCAGTTCGCCCTGTGGAGCACCAGCTGCGACGCTTACACTTTGTGTATAAGGCTCCCGAGCTATTGGCTGGATCTAGTACGTGCAGCATGGCTGCTGATATATACGCGCTTGGAATGGTGAATATTTGTATTATCCGCCTATCCACACCATACCCTGACCAGCGCGCCTCGTTAATACCTTTCCCTATAGACTATGTTGGTTAGAATTAATAGCTATACCCGGTTTACAGAACCCTAATTTGGACCTGCGTAGGAGGTGTTTACCGGACATGTCCCACATACGGACAAAACTGATTACGCGCTTATAATGGCTGTGACGACGGAGAAAGCGATCCCCAAACGACCCGAATCGATGTTGGAGTCGCAGGGCTTTCACAACGAACGACTTTGGAGGCTCTTAGTCAAGTGTTGGGCATTCAAGCCCAAGGACCGTCCCACTGCTAGTACTGTTCGACATGAGGTAAGTGAGTCGGTCAGAACCAAATATTTAAATTCGATATAATCAGCACACAGGTGATGGAGGTGATGGTCGATGCCCCGCATATATCGGAGAAGCCAATCAACCCTGTGTCGGAGAGGCCAGTGAATCTTGTATCGGGGAGGCCAATCAATGGGTTCATGGTGCGTCATCCGGTATAATTTCTGAGTCGCCCATATGAACTTCTACCCATAGTCCATGAATGAGATTACCATTCGTCTTGGTGACCACGGGTGTCGGAACATCACAGACCGCTTAAATTTATCCACCTTTAGTGCTTATCCGACCTTTCGTGGCGGCTTCGGCGACGTGTACCAGGGACATCTCGATGACGGTTCTCAGGTTGCTATCAAGACGATGAGGATCCTTGTCAAGTCCTGCGAGGGCGAAAAGCCTCTGAAGGTGAAGTCTTCAATTATCTCCTATACATGACTTACCAATGCCAAAGCAGGATGCAGCTCGGGAGCTACACACATGGTCGAAATGTGACCACTCAAACGTGTTAAAGCTACTTGGTTTAGTGCAATTTCGAGATCAGATAGGGATGGTATCCCTCTGGATGAAGAACGGGAATCTTTGTCTGTACCTGGAGCAGCATCCTGAAGTTGATCGTTGCCGAATGGTTCGTGCGACGAATTTAGTTGCTTAAATTAGTTTTTACCTCTTGCATCTCAGAGCGCCCAGGTCTCTGACGGCCTGGCATACCTTCATTCCAAAAACATAGTAAGACACTCTTAAACTGCCACCATCTCCCTATTGAGCTGACATTTGCAGGTGCATGGCGATCTGAAAGGAGTACGCAACCCCCCTGTTAAACCCCTCTGTCTGCTGACTTGATTGATATAGCTCAACGTTCTCATCTCTGACGATGGATCTCCAGTTCTTACTGACTTTGGTAATGCGATTCTACAAGATCGCACCCTGCAGTTCACTACGACTACTGTTAAATCAAGCTTGTCACTGCGATGGGCGGTCAGTTGGTCCTACAAACTGGTAATTACAATGCTGATACTCTCATCCACAAGGCTCCTGAGCTACTGATGAAGGAGTCAGCTACATATAGCTTTGCCGCTGACGTATATGCACTTGGGATGGTGAGTGCTTCTGCCATCTACCCTTTTCGCCAAATTATTGACCACCTATTTTGTAGACTATCTTGGTTAGAAGCATGTTTATCCGCAGTGTTTAGAGTGCTGACCTAGATGTGCGTAGGAGGCACTTACCGGGGAGGTGCCACACGCGGAGAAGTCTGATTATAGGGTCACATGTGCTGTCACAGTGGATAGAGAAATTCCAAAACGGCCGGAGCAAGCGATCCCGTCAAAAGTTTCACACGGAGACGCTCTATGGAAACTTTTAGGGCGTTCGAGCCCGAGAATCGCCCCAGTGCCGATTATGTCCGAGACATAGTGGGTGAATTTATCGTAATCGATTTGTTCGAGCTTACACAGTTGCTACAAAGATGGAGTCGATTCCGTTTGAGGGTCTAAAACCGGCCGAGGCGAGTCAGCAAACTGATTAACTAGGCGGAAGGGACAAAGTGATTGTAATAGACCTGCGCTTCTTGTTCGAGACTACGACTGTTATCAGTTAGTAGAGAGTTTGTGAAACAGGTTTAGTTCGGCCCTGGTTGTATTCAAAGTAACCTTCTCTCGATAAATGTGTGGGTTCTGCTTCACAGGCGTGCCAAGGATTCCCGAGCTGACGCAGGACTCACCCGAATGAGCGGATGAAGGAATTTGATATGTAAGGGACCAAGATTGCTGATGACGTCAACCTGTAAAATAGACTCTCCAGGGTCCCCGCAAAGTCAATTTGCGAGAGGTGGGGTATAATTGACGAGGAAAAGGTGCGGTCCGCCTGCTTGGAGTGTCTGTCTCTCTGCCAGTGAGATGGAATACGTTATCGAATGCTGGAGCTTCACTAGCCCCAGTTTACGACGCTCACGAAATGAATGAAGGGTGGATTTTGGCGACGGAGTTCGAATGGTGAAGACGGCAAGGAACGGGGCACTGCGGAGCGATTTGAGGTGGCTGGGCGGAAGATGATGAATGCGGGGTACGTACCCCAATAGCAACGGAGGAAATTGGGTCAGTACTGAATGTGGCGGCCAGGCAAGCACCGGGAATCAAAAGGTCACGGTTCCTGGTCTCAAACTTGCTCTCGACCTCAACATTCGTTCCAGCGAGAGAATCCCAAAGTTCAGGATGAGCGAGCAAAATTTGGTCAGTTGACTGGTAGGTATGGATAGTATGAGTGTGTCTAACATACTTTGTGGTGGGCGGGGCTAGTTGACTGGAGCCGGGCACCAAGTAGGTGCCAAATTTGCAGACGCGGTTTGCGCTGACCAACGAGGCTCCTATTACCGTAGGACCAGGAGGTAATCAATATCATTGGCGGTATAAATCCCTTTCTGCTAATTTAGCTATATTATTTATCCAGATAGTAAGTCCCAACCTCACCCGTGGCTCAGGGGCTACTCTGACCCGACTAGCTCTTGCAATTTGTCCTGCAGGCGGTAGGTTTCGACCCGAGGACTATGAAATAAGCTAATTTTGCTCTCTTATGGACTCTTGTCACAGGAAGTGAGTCGCACCCCAAGCCGTACAAACGACACTGACCCCGCTCGCTTACGCGGTTCTTACCGCAGATAGTAAGCCGCAACCCGACTCACAGGCCACGCTAACCCTGGTTGTTCTCGCGATTCTTTCTTCAGGAAGTGAGTCACAACCCAAGCCCTACGAACTACGCTGACCTCAGTTACTTGTGCGACTCTTGCTGCAGGTAGTAACTTGTAGCCCAGGTCCTACAAGCGACGCCAGCCCCGCTTCGATGCAGAACGTAAGTCGCAACCCAATCCTGAAAAGTCCTGCTGACCTGCTCACTTATGGGATTCTTGCTACAGATTGTAAGTCGTAATCAAAGCTTCGCGAGCTACTCTGACTCCACTCGCTGGTGCGAATCTTGTGCAGGGAGTAAGTCCCAATCCAAGTTCTATAGGTCATCATTGCTGATCTTGTCCATGTACCGCTTGATCTAGAACGTTAGTTGTTGCTTGCTTGTGAACAGAAGCTACATTATTTAACCCATCTCACTCTCCTCGGTTGCTCCTATAGCCCAACTTGCCTCCGCCGCAGCCTTTTTCGACTCCTTCAAATATCTCAAGAGTGGCCTTAAATAATCCAATCGATCCCTACATGGTACGCCATCTAGGATACACTCTGTATCACTTATGTAACCTCTTATATGCAGTCCACGAACGATATTTTGCTTCGGCTTGGTGACCACGGGTGTCAAAACATCACGAATCATTTAGATGGCTCATCTTGTGATGCTGACCCAACGTCTGTGGGTCGCTTCGGCGACATATACCGGGGGCGCCTCCTTGACGGTTCTCAAGTTGCGATCAGGATGATCTGGATCCAAATCGAGCCTGACGAGAGTGAAACGCCTTTGAAGGTGGGCCTCTACTAGTTCATCATGAGTGACATGCTAATGGCAATGCAGGACGCGGCTCGAGAGCTACACAGATGGTCGAAATGCGACCATCCGAACGTGTCAAGGCTGCTCGGTTTAGTGGAGTACCGAGGACAGGTCGGGATGGTATCCCTCTGGATGAACAATGGGAACCTGCGCAAATATCTGGAGCAGCATCCCGAAGCTGATCGCTGCCGAATGGTTCGTGCAACGAGCTTGGTGGCGTTTAGTTGCATTTACCCTCTATTTTCATAGAGTACTCAGATGTGCCATGGCCTGGCTTATCTGCATGCCGAGAACATTGTAAGCAATTTAAGCCGCTCGCGTTACTATTTTGATCTAGCCTTTATAGATACACGGCAACTTGGGAGGAGTATGTACCTCCTTATCAAGCTTCAATGACTTCTGAATTGATTCATATAGGCCAACGTTCTAATCTCCGACGATGGGTCACCGGTCCTCACCGACTTTGATAACTATATGGTGCAACGTTGTACATCGCAATTTATTCGGGCCGGCGGCTTTGCCAATGTCCCACTGCGATGGGCGGTCTGTTTGTCTCCTAATATGCTAATCACAGTGCTGACGCTCTCATCTACAAGGCCCCCGAACTGATGAAGGGACCTGTGACAGTTAGCTTTGCCGCTGACGTATATGCACTTGGGATGGTGAGCGCTCGCATGACCCATCGCTTCGGACATGAATCCGTTTGGCTCACCTTACAAACCACCTGCTCCGCAGACTATCTTGGTTAGGAATGTTGTCTATATGTGCCCCCTGCTGTGCTAATTCTGACATGTGCAGGAGGCGATGACAGGACAAGTGCCTTATGAGGGCAAGAGCAGGATGGAGCTCGTGCGTGCTGTCATGATCGACAAAGAAACCCCGAAGCGACCCGAGGCGACGATACCGCTGGACAACCTACACGGAGACAGACTTTGGAACCTACTCAATAGATGCTGGGCTTTCGAACCCGAGGGTCGTCCTAGCGCTGCTCAGGTCCAAGAGGCGGTGAGCTAACGCATGGTGGTCGAGTTATCCGAGCTAATCCGGTTGGTTGAAAGATGGAGTTGGTTACGGCTGAGGGTCTGAAATCGGGCGAGACGAGTCAGCCAACCGATTGATGGGGTAGAATTGGTGCCTTTTAGCTGTAACCGTTGTGGAACCGGCGCCTGTCATTTCAGTACGAGACTGTGTGTAGTGAGCGAGAGATGTCTAGCCTGTGTATACCTGCGCCACACTGCATTTAAGTAGTCGAATTCATGTTACTTATTACTGTTCTACCTCTTCGCGATTGCTTAATTATGCTTCATTCGTATCAACCTTCTGCCCCAGCCGAACCATGACAGCTTGGATTTCAACTTTGTCCCTCACGCGCCTGATTTTGGTTATATTTGATCCTTTGACTTTGCATCTCAAGCTCTCGCCTAGTGTTGGTTTCATGAACATCGTAGGTATAGCGAGATTATTATTTAAAGAATCTATTGTATGGCACGCTGTTGCCTTGTGGCAATAAACTATAAACGTTGTAGCACGCAACATACTCAAAGCACATAGGAGGTGGTGAACGTTTCGCTAATCCGTTCTATAGGTTCTAGAATGCTACAATATTTATAATGCATTAACATATGGACCCACTATAAAACGATTCATTTAACGCTGAGACTGAAAGGAGCTAGGAACTAGGTGGCTACGACATGGTTAGCCACAGCCCCAAGCGCCCAACCTGTCAAGCACGTGACAACTCGCACATCCGCTAAACAGGATAGAGGTTACATGTTTTGCCCACATTCGTTGGGTTATTCAGGCGGTTAACGATCGACATGCTTGTAGGTCGTAGTGATGCGTTGAGGGCGAACACAACCTGTGTATCTCTAACATAATTCTACGACCTCTTTCTCATTTTGATAGGCTTCTTTGGCCGTGGGCAGCTCAGCTCAGGTATGTTTACTTTGCTCAGTAATAGCGTACCCGCCGCTGAGGTTTTGGATGATTGGATTGTTGACAAGTGACGCGCTCGTCATAGCAAAACAAGCAGACTTCGCGGCTAAATCAACAGAATTCAAAAGGGCGTTACCCTCTCCGCTTTTCCTGTTCTGGCACTTATTATGACGATTATAGCAGTGTCCGTGCTGATGTGGATACACTGTAACCTAAGCTGGCATTGCCTGACAAGAGCGAAATAGGGGAACGGATCGAAGAGGTCAAGAGGGCTGTAGAGGTATAGTTAAGAAAACTAAATGAGAGAATTTGTATACTGTATGTCCTTGCCATGCCATCCCCCTTCTTGGTACTAACAAATTTCTGAGTTGAGCCGGCTAGGAAAAAAGCATACTTTCGTTGTAGGAAATGCCGGCGTCAAAATTGCTGCTCACCCGCTGTTTCCAATGGTGCCGCCGCTCCGCAATCCAAAAAATATCGCCACAAACCCATCCCGTCTAAATTCGCGGCTATCAAGACGAATGTGCCTCGCCTCGCCTCCCCCCCTCTATCCCATACACACGCCGACGCCTGCACTCCAAAAGTCGGGAAGCGCAAGCGCTAATCTTCACAAATCCGGCATAGCGACCGGAGATGGGAGGTTCGAAGCAGCTACACCAGCAGTAGAGGAAGGGCCGGATGCGAGTCTCGATTCAGTCGAAACATCCCTGCGCTGGAGAACCGCTAAGATCGGAACCGCGGTTGCATATGCTGAAGCAAGGACTTCTGGGGAATGCGAAAAGGGCTGAGTTGGATAACGAGTATAAAACTTTGGAGAGGAAGGTTCGTGTATGCGCATCCTGCCTGCGTGGTGTATTGAACCAATCTCACATTTTGCCTAGGTGATCAATGACATATTAAGCCTACAGGCAGTGGGACTCCTCGCTCCTTGCTGACAATTTCTACCTCGAGCTTGAATCTCTTCATCTGGTTAATATCATATCAAGACGCGCGATTACTCGGTTACCATGCATGTCGATCTTATCCCCATCCTGGCGCTGCGAGACGAGACCGAGGTGCTGTTCGAATTAACGAGCATGCTCGAGAGGACTGAAAGGAAGCAGCAACTGGTCGATTTGCGGGAGAAGGTAGGGCGTATTCAACTGGGTGTTGCCGCCTGACCCACCTGAAGGTTAGTTTGTACTTTGGATTGAAATGGGGAATAATGTTAATTTCAGGCTGGGTCTCAGTGCACCCAATCAATACAATGAAGGGCTGGCGACGGATGTGACTCAAGACCCAACCAAAGTGGAGATGAGGATGCGGCATGAGATTTTGAGACGGAATATTGCACACGGCAAGGTGAACAGTGGGAGCAGGCCGAGGAGGGAGCGACACGAGAATGCTGGGAATAATATATTCGAGGGAAGCAAGGGTATTTTCGTTGCCGTATTCAAGTACGTACACCCATCCTCTCTCATTCTTTCTAGGTTTCGGATCGATGCGAACCAAAATTAAGACACTCTCAGACTCTTCTCATCGGCCCTGAGTCTGGCGCAACACCGAACAGTGCGATCGCGTGGGGGTGTGGATCGTCCACATTTTCTCCGCGCCTATGGTGGTTGAAGGCTCCGTCATAACGCTCAATGGATTCAAATGTCTTCCGTTCATCCATATTGACTGGGCTCAGACCGTTGGCTGAAACTCAAGACCGGCGACGCCGCTAGACCATCGAACTTCAAAAACGACGCCGGCTGGAACCAAGGAGGTTCAGTACTCCCAGTGGACAACCCGTGTGATAAGCATTTGAGAGGTTAGTATGGGAGTGGATACTCCAGAGCTTCAAGCCGAAGTAATGTCCGACGGATACGATAGCTAGGAGAGCCAGGAAACAAGGAGCTCTTTACTGCGAGATAGCCACGACCTTCCGGAAGATATTGATTCGTACGCTGACAATGTGTCATCAACCAGACGTTCTTGGAAACCGGCGCGTCATGTATAAATACTCGAAATATAAATAGATTGACAGTGCCCTGTGAATGTTGTCATAAACATGCGAGTATCTTGTTGTCAGAGGCGAGCCAAGGAGTTCAATATGGGAGGAATTTGAAATCTCAGGCACCGAGAATATGGATGATGTCGTCGTGCAGGGTGGACTTTGCGGGGTCCCAGAGCGCAGGAGGAGCCGAATCGAGCGCTTCGTTTAGTTGAGCAAAAGGAATGCTTGGGGTGTATTCCAGTAGCAATAGGTCGAAAAGAAGTAGAGATTGAGACGCTAGAAGTGGCCATAAGCGCCGGACTTTATAAGGCGCTAGTGCGTGGCGCCAAAGCTGCCCTGGACCACGAAAACGCCCATCGAGTAAAGCCAAGCCTTCAGACGAATTTGGAACGGAACGGTAAGTTGAATGGGTGATATAGAGGCTGTAGATAAGCCTAACGAGTTGTGCGATGCCAGCAGATATGGTATGTGGGTGCTAAACCGATTATGAATAATCACCTGAACTCGCTCGTTCGTGCGACTCTTGTTGTAGGGAGTAAGTCGGAACCCGAGCTGTATGAACCACGCTGACCCTGCTCGCTCGTCCGACTCTTGTTGCAGCCAGTAAGTCGGAACCCGAGCTGTATGAGCCACGCTGAACCTGCTCGTTCGTCCGACTCTTGTTGCAGGCGGTAAGTCAGAACCCGAGCTGTATGAGCCACGCTGACCCCGCTCGCTCGTGCGGCTCTTGTTGCAGAATGTAAGTCGGAACCCGAGCTGCATGAACCACGTTGACGCCGCTCGCTCGTGCGACTCTTGTTGCAGAGAGTAAGTCGGAACCCGAGC